>JAQGBY010001942.1:0-25898 GCA_034698785.1 Mycogona germanica | reverse complement strand
TCATTATGAATTCGTTATGAATTTATTATGATTATTTTATTATATTTCATCGTACGACTTTGCATCTTACCCTTTTTTACATCTAATATAGCTTATATCTTAGCGATTCAATTTTCCTAATTTTTTTTAAATTAACTGTAACACGTGTATATCACTCTTGGTGCTTAGGCACTATGTGAGGGAACATTTACACCGGGATTGAATAATCGAGAGCCCGGGCCGGGAATCGAATCGGGGACCACCGAACCATAGTCAGTCGCTGAACCAACTGCGCAACGACGAGTCGTATACGCTAACATACAACTATAAAGATTTATCCTAACTATTCTTTCCTTTTTTAAACTGATCCACACTAAAATTAATCCAAACCGACAGAACTTAGGCAAGTAGCAAGTTCCAGCGTTCTCTTTGAAGGTGGCCACCTTCAGCGCCGCTTCCTTCAAATCCATTGCCAGTTCACTTTGGCCAGTTCAGCGGTGTTCTTGGCGTCACCTGCTCACGTTTGGCTATGCGATCCACCTCGTCATTGATTGGAAGAGAGTGGCTTCACTTGCCGCCGCCTCCTCTCGAGAACGATTTCGCCGACGCCATATTTCTCAGTGCTCCGCACCTGTCCCTGTGCACGTCAAACGCCGCCGAGGCAAACTAAAATATATATGAGGGACAATTTATACCGCATTTTTAATTTTCGAGGAAAATATTTCTTCAGTTATGGTCTAGTTTCCAAAAAAAATTTTAAAGTCTGCAAAAGATTTGTTTTTATCTCACCTTTGAAATTATATCTTTGATAAATGATGCCGCCAAACACGGTTTATGTAAACAGATGACGCGAGTGATGCTTTAAGTACTGTTAAAACGAGAACGAGTATGTGTATACAATGACGTCATTTCTGGGGACATCAACTGCGCATCATCAGTGAAGGATTTAATGCCAGCGCCAATGCTACTCTGTATATATGTGTAAGCATTTTACAGGAATTTTAAACCGGTGGAATGATCGATATTTGGCTCAATCGTTCTTTTTTCTGATTGGTTCTAATTTATTTTATTGATTCACCAAAGCTAGTTTTTATTTTTTTTAAACCATCAGAAACATTTTTCTTCACAAATTTGTTATACCTCAAAATGGAAACATAGCTAATTTTAGTGCATCTATTCTCACGAATGGGAGTCATCTCGCGCGAAAGTTCATATGCAGCGTGTATTATAATTTCAAAATGTTAATAAAAAATTTGGGAATTCGCGGCGCATACGTTCAAAAACAATTTATAGCACACTAATTTTAAGGTTATCAATGCAATCGCATTGATAACCTTAATTTAACTCTGATTTTAAACTGGCATGAAATAATTTACTGGATTAGTGGTCAAGTAAACAATCTTAAGAATCACCTTTTTGAATACAATTATTTAATCTCCGTCAATGGTATACAAAAATAAAAAGTGCAGAAAGAAGCACAAGCAGATTCGGATACATTTCAATGAAGACACAAAGCTAGATAGTTTAGCGGCAAGATCCGAAAGGTACAGGAATAAAACGACGAAAGGAATGATATCTGTAAGAACCTCGACGGCTGACCACGCTACACTTCGGGATTCTATCGAAAACGTTCGTGTGGCCCACTAAGTAGACGATCTAAATCGTAATTTCTTCAAATTTATTTATTCGGTGATTATGACTGAGTGTAGCGTGGTGCCAGCCATCGAGGTTCTTACATATATCATTCCTTTCGTCCTGTACCTTTCGGATCTAGCCGCTAAACTATCTATCTTTGTGTCCTCATTGGTATACAAAAAGATCGAACAAAAAATATTAATTGTATCTTATACAAATGAAATATGATCAATGAAAATGTAATATGAGAATGGTGTAGATCAGATCAGTGACGTAGGTGCGAATACAAAAATTGATTAAAAAATATGGTTCCGAAAATATTAACTTACAAATATTAGAACTTGTTGAGACACTGTAAAAGTAGATCCTTCAAAATGCACCGTAGCCGTTCATCGCTGTTGCAAAATATGTGGGTGCCGCGGCCCTCGACTTGGATGATCGTGTCTTCATTTTGCTGGAAGTATAGGAAGCCTGAATTATAATTTTTAAAAGGTTACACAGAGCAATACTCTGTATTGATATATGAATTATTTTTATGAATTGCAGAGGCACCGATTGCGTATTAAAGGCACGTTTAATCATGAACAATTTAAATTTTGGAAACAATCTTGGTAAAAATAGAGTTCAAAAATAACTTCTGCAATAATCTTACCAAATGTATGATGTAGCCAGATGACACTTCTTCAACTTTGACATCAGATATGCCAGCCTAAAAATAATTATTTGACAACATTAATTCGACTGCACATGTAGAAACATGAAAATAACTTTAAATAAAGAATAACAGAGTGACACCTGAGCAAGCTTTTGAACAAATTCGTCCACATCCAGAGCACCCCACGTGTAATTGGCTGGATGTCTTGGTTCGTCTCGCTTGCGCATTGCACTGACAGCGCCGGTGGGCGGAGCTTGGGAAACTGGCTGCAAAAGAGAAAATACGGTACGGATTTTAAGAAAATCATTTGGTAACATTCAGGTCGTTAATAATGCGTGTGTGCTTAGTATAATGATGCTGAAAATTGTGCCAAAATTGAGGCTATATAACTTGATGATTTTTAGCAGAATCATTACCTTTAGAACGCACTTGTTGTCCTTCATGTGAAGCGCGCCAGTAACCGTTACAATTGAAACTCCTTGCTTCACTTCGACTGGAACTAGCGATGCTGCCAACTAAAATAAGATTTTAGCCAAAGATTGAAGATAATATCCCCTTCTTCAATTTTATACTGAATTCGAAGTTTTAATGTTCTGTAACTACCAATATGTTTTTTTCGATAGTAACATTCAGAAAATTTAACAAATCAAGTGATTGCATCCATCAGATGAAGAAAAATGAAAGAATTATTACCTCCGGATGTAACTCCATGCGCTCAAATTTCCTATTCATTGGCACATGCAGAATGTCTCCAAGTTTGAATGTGTGTAATTTGGATTCCTAGAAAGAGCGATCGTTGTTGAACAAGAAATAAGCACAACTGATTGCAAAATACACAGACACAATACATACAGCAATTATTAAGTGTCATCCCATTCTTTTTTGTATATGACGAATATTGGGTTCATGGCGAATGTAAAAAATATATATTTATAGAAAAAGTATTAAATACCCCAAGAATTAAGAGCCTTAGTATAAAGTAAGAAATTATCTAAGTCCCCTCTGAAAACCTTTCATATTACCATTATTTTTCTGTAAAACCACTGTGTTGATTGAAATATAGCGCAGGTAGCGCAATTGATTTAGTCACACTCACATATTCGATGACCAAATCAACCCGATGAGGGTGAAGCGGCGGTGGCGACCTGTACTGTTCGGGGACCAGCAGCTGACGAGGTTTTAAGTCTTTTATTTGTTTGTTAGCTTGTGAGAAATTGAGACTTGTGTCGATGGGACAATATACTGCCTGTAGAAACGAATGAAAGCAGTGTTACGCTAATAGCATATCCCCAAAATAGATTGTCCAGGGAATTTCAATATTTCAGATTTATGTTTTATAAAATACCTTCATCGCCAAAGGCTGGTAGGGGGCCAGCGCATCCAAGTATGGAAAATCTGGTTCTGAAGGTAATTAAAGAAAAGATTGGGTTAAAAATCGAAATTGTTGTGATTTTCGTATCTCTTCTGATCTATTTGTGCAAAACGAGATTCAATTTTACAACATAATTCACCTGTGAAAACGATGGTGTTGTTATGGGAATGTCCCCATAGCTCCATGAAGTGCACCACATCTCCAAACCTTAACGATGGATGTCCGGTGAACATGATGCATGGGCTTCGAAACTCGGTGCTGAACCCTTCAGAGTGCAGATTGGGGTAGGGCTTGAGTCGTCCATTCCTAACCAGCTGGCCGTGAGGGAACGGTTCCTCCGGCAAATATACTTTGGACTGTTTGCCCTGCGAGAGCCACTCAGCGTAAATGTTGGAGTAGGCCAGAGAGGTGTCGGCCATTGGGGACACAAAGAACATCGGAATCAGAGACAGACCGTGGCTGTCCAGGTGTCCCGAAAGGCACTCGAAAAGATCGTAGATGACGCCCGACGAGTAACACGGCACCAGCACGTTTCCGCCGGCCCGCACGGTTCCAGCTTCACAAGAAGCAAATTTAAAAATAATAAGATCTGGTTAGAAAGAGTAACCAGATATTATCCAAATCTAATTACCATGTCCATTTCCTGTTATCCATTACAAAGATCATCCTGAGTTTATATATCCAAGAGATATTGAATTTATATAGCTGGGACCTTTATTAAAGTATCCAATATACAAGGTTTTCCCCTGGAGACAGTTAAAATTCAAGTGCAGCGAGGTGTTCATTACAATGTCACTCAGGGTCGAATAATCCAGAGTCTGCGCCACGACTAAACCCAGGTCTCCAAAAACCGAGGAAACATTCCAGCACACCACACCGCTACGAAGTGGCGCAAAACTAAAAACTATGATGAATTTGATGAAACTTGTTACTAGTGTTTGTAGGTAAATATAGACAAACCAGCTGACACCTACCCACAGTAGCACAAAACTCGCCCAGCATGGCATCCGGATTGTACATGGGTGTCTGCGTCACTCCGCACAGGATCATCACATCAGCATCCTTAAGTGGCGCTACCTCCATTGGCTTGGGATGAGTGGTCAGTGTGGAGGAGCCAGAGATATATGCTATCTGTAATTTTGAAATAAACTAACTATCATAGATTCATTTCGAATGTCCTGAATTTCAGCCAACTGCGTGTCCTTGCATTTCCCATCTTACCGTTTCATGATTGGACTGCATGATCCAATTACAACTTCCAAGACAATAACCGGAACTTACAGGAGTAGCCATTAGCGCGCCAAATATATCCTGCAAGCAAAATTTGACACACACCTTACACAAATAATACAATAAATATGAAATAGATGATGGTTGAGACAGGCCATCTAGTGTGTTTACAAGATTTAACAAAATACAACAATCGATGTAATTACCATTTTATTAAACAAAGCTCGCATTTATTTATTTTCGACTGTACTTACTCGTTTTTCTAGAAACCCTATTGTCTGCACTTTACCAACACTGCACTGCAGATCTTTGGAGCTGTACCAACGCTTCCACGTCGACGGTTTAATAGCATCACACAAGGGAGGCAACAGTAGTTTCGACACGTCAGGCTGTTTCCAGTGGGTAGCCATCTTATTACGAGGTGTCCGCTCTATGTAATGCATAACCTCTTCCATGAATTGTCTGGAACGAATTTATCATAGAACCAGCCTCAAATGTAAGGCAATTATGTTGGTCTCAATCAGACAAAATCACATGGAGAGAAAACTAATCGCAATAAAAAATACACAATGGTTTTTTAGAAAAATAAAACGAGTATCCGTGGAGATAATTATACCTTCCAATTTGTAACGTCGGCTCTGTTGCATAAATGAGTCCGTGAAACCCGGAATGTTCCGTAATGTATGGCAGAGCCATCATACACAAGTAGTTGGAAATTAAAATCACGTCTACTTCTGCAAAATCGACTAAACCCATCTAAAAGTAAAAGTTGGAATTACAAATCACTTCATGTATGATTATCGTTTCAACGACTCGTTGTAGTCCAGTTGGTTTAGTGACTGACTGTGGTTTCGGCGGTCCCGGGTTCGATTCCCGGCGCGGGCTCTCGAAAATTTCGATCCCGGGGTACTGGTCGTTCCCCCTCGCACAGTTCCTAAGCACCATGAGGGGGACGTAACGCCTGTAGTGCGGTTGACTACAATTAATTGGAAGCAAAACAACAACAAAAAAAACAGTTTACAGAGATGACAGTGGAAGTTGTTGATTTCATGCCGAAACCATGTTATTGAAACAATTATACTCACTATCAAGCAGTGCATGTAGAGATAGGAGATGATAAAACGATAAATAATAAATCGGCGACGAGCACAGTGGTTAATAAGAACGTATTATATTAGTTATTTATTTGAGAAAATTAAAAAGTAACTGTAATAAAAGAAGTTCTTATTAAACCCAGTGTTCTAAGAGAACTCGGAAGTAGATTTATTGCTAATTTCCCATCTCCACATTTTCATTTCATCCATTGGCCTCGCCACATCAAAATAGGAGTGCATGTAACACTCTCCTAAAAACAAATCTTATTTACCTGTGGAGGGCAAAACTCTGGCGCACTATCAACGAAAGCATGTCCAGAACACTCTCTGATCTCCTAAATAATTGAAAATAAAATACTGTATTAATTTATTGAAATCTTAACGTGTACGATCATTAAAAATAGCAAACTTACTCACTCCTTCCACCCTGGAATCACTGCAATCACGAGGCATGTGAACAGGCAGGTTACCGAATCGTGAGCTAAAAATGATAATATCGGTTTGTGAATTAAATAAAACATATTTTATGCTAGAAACAATTTTTTCACAAATGCTCAGCCTACATACTTTCAAATAAGTTAAGGTAAATTTCCAGATATGTTGTTTGCAAGAAAATCAACCGCCATGTGTATGCAATGGCAAGCAGGTTTATACAGATACTTATTTTTAATTACCTATGAACTAAAGGTATCGGCAGAAAGTTCAACACAGTCGTCATATCCAAACCACAGTCCAACATTATGGTCGTGTTTTTGAATTTGACGATACAACATGGTCGAGTTGGGTGACCTGATAAACAGTACTGTAATAGAAAGTATTAGTTTTATAAGTATACTTTTATTCCACGTCGGAATTTATGTCTAAGATCCATCCGCTCACTACTTTCATCCAACGCTAGACAGGGTAACATTATTATTTTTTCATAAATGTCTGTAAAAGGAAGATTGCCAGCCTCAAGACCCATCCATGTTACAACTGTGGTTCTTCCCAAATCGAAGAAAACAAATTTAAAGTCAACGAAACTCCAATCAAAAGAAAGTGCAGGGTCAATATTGTTTCTATAAACTGGATATTCGCTTTTCAGAAATTAATTGGTTTTGGAGAGAGTCTAGATGTTGGTTTACACTTGTCTACTCACCAATTTCATTTTCAGTTTTTGTGAAGTCTAATATTAGGCTAGTTCACATGTGCAAGCTGTTCGTAGAGCAGGGGGCCCATTTTGGATCTTAACTACGTTCCGGTCACGTTACCCAAATCAGCCAATCACAGCTTGTGGAAGATTGAGTTCAAAATGGACCCCAGCAATTTCGTCTGCTAGAGAGCGACTTGCTTTGCAAGAACTTGCCAACGAGAGCGGGCCATTAAATTAGATTTGTGGGTGTGCGTTCGGTTAGGCCAGTGAAAGTGAAAAAGTTAAATCACGATTCGGTATCGCCACAAACGCCAGAAGGCTGACAATGGACCAGCCAACATCCTAAAAGCGATTGTCCTTCCACGGTGACCAAAACACGGAGCCAAGAACATAGCCACCGCTAGATATCTCCCGCAAACACACCGTCATCGCGCTGAACATGTCCGACGAACTATACAACCTGAGCGACGACGAGGAAGGGGAGGAGGACGAGGGGGAGGGACTGGCCCCCGATTTTAGCGGCAATCTACAGAAATGGACCAACTACATTCACGGCTGGCAGGAAAGGTACATCGTCCTGAAAGATGGCACCCTCTCCTACTACAAATCCGAGACTGAGACGCCATTTGGGTGCCGTGGTTCGGTCAGCATCCACAAGGCAACAGTGATGGTAAGCGAGGGTCCGAATAACCCCTCCCACAACAGGTTCTGATTTCCCCCACTTGATGTTTCTGGGTCCGCCGGACCTACAAATCATTGCACAAAATTGTTTAACCTTGCCAGCAACTATATACTTATGAGAAATCATTTTAGGACGTCTGGGTGATAATAATGCTTTGAATGAATAAGACGAACACGAGCCAAAACGAAAACTATATACTTGGTTCTGCGACCATTTAATGCCAAGAATGAGGTAGAGGCACCTGCAGCTTCACAGAGATGCGGCGCACGATGTATTTCAATGACTGACTAGTGTGTGGTGATCTGGTTGCACAACAATGTACCAAGCTTTGAAATGTTTCATGAAACATGCAGCATGTTATTTGTATCTAGTTAATTGTTTGATGGTCATGTGGTCATTTTAGTAACCAAGCAGCACGTAGGCCTTACCTGTTTTTCCAAAGCTTCTAGGAGTACTTTTTTTAAGAAGTTCTGGAGTTGCTAAAATATCTATTTTGCGAAACTGGTTTATCTACGTTAGTTTGCTTTTTGTTTAAAATCCGAGTATGATTTACAAGAGAATGACAATGCGTCATCAGCAGCCTTGCAACATGAACATACGCATTTTTTGTCAATTCGACGATGACACGATAATTCATACTCTTCATTTGTTAAGATATTATATTCAGAAGTGCGCATGTATGCGTAGTTTTAAGTGGTTAATTGAGTCCCTCAAAATACAAAAGAATCAAAAAGGTTTTCAGCCGTTGAGCATGTGAATTTAAAAGCAAACGCTTCGCGACACAATAACTTGTGGATCCAATAGTGAGTTTTCATGTTGTTTATGTTGATTTCAAAAATTGTGTAATTGAGTAGACGGCGGGGGGTCTTGGGGGTGTAATGGTTAGCGTGTCGAACTGTTATTCCCATGATCGCGGGTTTGATTCCCGACAGAAGCCTTCGGATTTTTCGAGCGAGAGAAATTTCTACGCACGCCTTCCTTCGGAATGGAAGTAAAGCCGTGGGACCCGTGTCTATACGATTTCAGGTACACGTTAAAGATCACTACCTAGGTTGCTTATACTAAACCTGGGCTAGGCAAAAATTACCGGGTCGCCTCCTGGGGGCCTTTAGGGCGAACACGCTGGTGGACCTCCTTAACAAATATCTCGGAGAGAGTAGACGGCAGTGTGCAATTAATGTAGATAAAAATATTCTTTCGGTTGACGTTTGCTGGATGCAAAACAAATGACTGGCGACGAATAAAATGTTAATATAATATGCAAAAAGCAGTTTAATTCCAGTAAACACCAAACAAGAAGTAATTGGACAGCGTTGCAAAATTTAAAATCATAAACATATATCACTTAGGATGTTAACGGTGTGTGTAAAATTGTAGTAGTAGATGTGCATCTAAAGTGATCTATGTTTACGATTTTAATTTTTGCAACGCCGTCAAACTAGTTATACTTTTTGTTCGGTGTTTACTGGAATACGTGTGATTAAAACTGTGGGTTTTTTTTCGTCACCAGTCATTCGTTTTTCGTCTAGCAAACGTTATTCGAAAGAATATTTTTATCTACATTATTTTGATTTAGCTCGAGTCAACCAGCTTTATGTTAATAATCCAGAAGAAGGAAATTCGTTGATTTTTCCGAACAAAAAATGGGCAAATACTTGTAAATGTATGCAAAAAATGTAAGTTGTAACAATTAGAACTTCCATTGACACCTTTAAATTTTACAACTTCCATGTCCCTTTACGAAAAGGCTGCCTCCGACCCGGGCAGCTGTTGTTTCTGTGCGTGTGTTGTTTGTAGAGCCTCACAGAAGGGCCACAGGTAGACCTACAAACGCGTCTACTGTAATGAATCGGATATTGGCTACTGTATATTCCCTCTTCCCATCCCAGCTATTTGATTCTGCATACTACACGTATTTGGAAAACGCGGATAGCTCCCCGGCACTAGCCTATAAAATTCACGATGCAGAACTTTTGTTTTCGGCCGCGTGTTGTGATGACGTCACGCTACTTAGTCCGCCCGCCTCGTACATGTGTAATGGGTCAGCCGTGACCTATATGAATCGTGGAACTGGTAAATATGTGGTCACTATATAATGGCTGGAGCGGTCCGAAGGCAGCGCGCTCGTGACCTTGTTAATATGTCAAAAATTGTTTCCGCTTATAACGTACGTGTACGTGCGATGGCTATGAGGCGCACCGCTCCTACTTAATTCTTCCCCCCCCCCCGTTTAATCCTTTGCGTTTACTAATTGAGCTATTATTGATCAGCTAAATAAGCCAATAACAATAGGTCCTGTGCTGTGCGCCTGCCTATACTACACAAATGCAAAGTGCCCAATAGACTGCTACAATTTATTTGCAAAATAAACATAATTTACGACCTTGTATCAAGAGCTGAACATCTGTTTTTCCCCACTGTTTCTATCAGTTGGGCGGCAAAAGTAAACAGTTCATGAATCTTTCCGATAATTTTTGTGAGTGCTTTTATTTTTGCGAATATAATAAATGTTCAATTTTATAAATCCTGAAATTTGCAAGTCCGGACAGAACTATTAATGATTGTGATTTATGATCATATGACATTCGACATTTCAGGTTGTTCCTTGTAGTTACATGCATCGCAAATGGCAAAAGTGACGTTTGTCACATTATCAGCACCGTTTTGTGGACGCCCAATTGCAGCTTTGTCGTAATCTGTGTTAACCGAACATGAAATCCTGTGCAAACGACTAATATTTGATGCATTGATATTTTCAGAATGTGTCATCATAGATTCGTAGTGAATCACGTGATCATGATTCCAAATTAAATTAGAGCAAATCCAAATGATAGATGTTGTCGACGGTGGCGTAGATATGCAGTTCGGTGGTGAGGGAATCGCTGGACGCAATCTAATAAGCGGCGACAAGAAACAGCAAATGCACCAATAAATTGGTTTAATATCTTGGTAACTCCAAAAATTGTGGATAAATAATAGCACAGCTGTATTACATTATAGCAAATTGACAGGACGTCAAAAAGATGTTGGCATGACGTTACTATAGATTGGTGATGTCATGCCCGTGTTTCTTTAGGCGTGACCGCGCCGTGACCAACCCTTGACGATCGACAGTTAGCTTTGGTTTCTATGGATTTCGAGGAGAATACTGAATAAATTGCAGCTTTAGGAAATCAGAGAATTTTGTCTCCCTGTATAATTGTTCTGCATTATTTATTCATTTCCAATTTAATCTAATTTAATTGAACAAATATAATTTATTTTATATTTGGGCACAAAACCACCAGCCGGTTTATATAATTTTGACCCCCGTCATTCTCCTTCTCATTGACCTAGAACGTTCGAAATATATACTTTTTTTTTTAACACGATTCATCACCACGTTAGAAATTAAGCATCGCATTTGAAATCTAGAAAATGAACGGAGTTTCCTTGAAATTTGAAATCCAATTGATTATTTTATCTTTGTGATGCGCGCCTGTCAATATTACTTATTCAAAAACATATGACGAAATCACGATTCCGTCTGTATTCGCTCGTCCTTTCTTGCAAGTTTCTTGAAGCCACAGCAACCTTCGGTAAACATTTCCTGTTATACCATAGTTACACTGGCCAAGCATACTTATTCCAAGCATGCTTAGCAAGGTGCGTTTAGACATTGAACATAATCGGCACGTGCTGCACGTTCCGCTCGTCCGTGCTTTGACAAGAAATGACTAGGCGCACGCTCTGGCGAATGACAATTCGTCCATATATCAATTGTGCTCAAGATTTTCAATTGTGGTTGAAAGGGTACGTTTCACTTTTAATAAGATTAGAGCACGTGATTTGTATCGCTCGCGACGGACACGATCTCAAAGGGCAATTTGTTCCAATATCAAGCAACTTAAAGCATGCTTACAGTGTAGCTAGGATATTACATGTATTGCCAAACAGTCGCCACATTGCCCATTATGCCAAGGCTCAAGAGTAAGCAAAGCGAACCTGAGGCCAACTAAATTAAATGTTGGCCTTCTGTTCAACAATTAACAATTACAATATATAACGGTTATCGACGTAATAAAAATGCTAGCACGGCAGTTGTTTCTCAGGATATGTTGTACACTGTAGTTTGGCACATCTAATACACTGCGAGTCATAAAAAAGAGCACCCCTATAAAAGAATATCACAACTTCGTGAAAAATGCTTAGCTTTAAATTAAATAAAATTTGGCACGGACATAGAACAATTGTGTAGGAACACAAATGAATTATAAAATTCGCTCAAAATGTTTTTCGGTGGCCTTGACACAAGGTCAGAATCGAACGCGACATTGATTGACGAATCGATTGTGCGCTGGTCGAATTCAAGTTTTTTCAATACAAGTTCAGTGTGAATGACTCCATCCCTTTCTGGACACTCCTTGAGAAATTTTTTACACCGTATTTCTTGTTTTCACGTAATGTTTTTATCGCCATGCGATCTTTCTGAGTAAAAACCATTTTTGATGTTGAGTAGTTGAAGAATAGTTGACGAATAATCAAGAGTTTCATCTCAATACGCCAACTACGGGAAATATAATTAAGCTGATATGCAGCGCCATCTATGCGCGACAAATTTGAATATGTGTTAATTAAAGTAACATTTCAAGTTGAATTTTCACAAAATTCAGTTAATTATTGTTATTAATGGAGCCCTCGCCAGCTCGTCGACGTATTTGTGCGGCTGTCCCGCGTTCTTTCTTAAATGTTTTGATGTCAAATGACCTGTGAGATTCAGCGTGGTTATTTTTGAGGCGCTGCCTGCAGTGGCCATCACTCGATTTATATGCCTTATTGTTACTAACTAAAGTAGAACACTGCCAAATTTCATTTTTAAATCCTAAGCATTTTTCACGAAGTTGTTATATTTTTATTATTAGGGTTGCCCTTTTTATGACTCACAGTGTATATTCATTTATTGTAGTTTTTAAATTAACATTTCACTTTTTTATTGATAAATATCGTTTATAATAATTTGAAACAAACAATTATATTACTTTGAAATACTGTAAGTTTTGTTTTTAGTTTCTTTATCTTCACCCGTTTTGATGTCAAATGACCTGTGAGATTTTGAAACTATTGAACAACATTTACTTGCAGTACCTGTAATGGCATGAGTCATTATAATATTTTCTTGCTCCGCTGGAGAAGAACGCGTTTATTGGATAAAATGTTTGTGTTGCTTCACAACTGCTTTGTTTGGACAAGTCATATGCCTATTGGCTTTTGTCAAGGGTGGATTAATATTGACTGTGCGCACGTTTCCGAGTTGCGAGTAAATATTATTGTCGTCTTTTTTCAATCTTCCTGGCGCGCAATCCTATACTATAAAACTAAGAATTAGATTTCCATGTCCGGAGACTAACTCTCGAACGGATCAATGAAAATTCAAAAAAATCAACATACACTCAGTACACCATCATAATTCGCTAGCGATCACTTTTCATATCTCTATTTTCAATAAAACATAATAAAATAACCCTTACTAATTTTTGGATAATCTCCCTTTGGCTTCAAACTTAAAAAATGGCGTCTCCACATCAAAAGCATGACGTCGTCGATTTCACGAGACAACCAAATAAACCAGGTCATCAGATAACAGTTCCAACCAAACACACCATACCACATACTATTTCCGGAATAATATTTTCTATATAAAAATAAAATAACAGTATTTAAAAACATAAAATAATAAAATAGATATTTTAAAAATGATTCTTTTTCAATTTAACATAGCAATTGTCAAACGATTGAAAATCCAAATTTTTAAATCCTTCACATTTAACGTTTGCGTTTATCGTGTTATCGTGTAAACGTAAAATAACCGGTAAAATTTAAACAATTAATTTTTTATTTCATTGGTGGTTACTGAAAACTCAGGCAAAGCCGGGCAACATTCTTGTATCTAATGAAATGTGGATCCAGAGCGTCCGTCAAAATAAGCCAATTGACTATAAAGTAGTGCTAACGTGATGAAACTGCATTGTGCACGAAGAACATTTACACGACGGAGTTTTTCACTTTTTGCACCACCACGAAGAGGGCAATTTGTTTAATTTTTTAGCTTTTTGAGCTCGTGAGTTTGACGTGGAATCTGACCTCAGAGGTGCACAGTTGGGCAAAAATGAAATAGCAAAGTAATAGAGCAATATTTGTAAAGTTCCATCATGCAAATAGATCACTACAGGATTTTCTGTACCCATCTTTGTGTTTTGTGCGAGAGGCACTTGCGCATCCCAGTGCATATTGCTCCGTAACTTATTTATTGCAATATGATTCTCGTCAAAATCCCATTTTTATTTAAGGATGCGTGAATAAGAGCCAAATCAATGGTCTGGTGGGTTGGTTCTTGAGCAGTGTTGGACAAGAGGCAAACTGGGTGTCGAACGTCAGGAATAATAAATTAGAATCGATATATCAGAAAAAGTAAGAGTTTCTGACATGTCAGAATTCAACATTCAAATGGTGCGACATGGTACGACTCGTCGTAGCCCACTGTTGTCCCAGTTATCCCGAGTTGGATTCCCGGAGCGGGCTCTCGGGGTACTGGTGAAAATGTGTCCCTCGCCATTGTGCTTAAGCACCAAGAGGGGTACAGAAAATCCTGTTGTGATATTATAAACTTCAGTGAATTTTTTTAAAAATCCTACGCTGACCTAGATCGGGCCACCTATGAAATTATTAAACAGACGTCTTGAAAAACATATATGCTATTTAACTGTAAATCGATTTCCGTTTCAGCCGCACGAATTCGATGAATGCCGGTTCGATGTCAGCGTCAACGACTGCGTCTGGTACCTGCGGGCCGAGAGCTCCGAGGAACGGCAAAAATGGGTCGAGATGTTGGAGACCTGCAAGGTAGGCTTTTTTTTATCTGGATCAATATTAAGAAATTCGGAGAGGAGGGGAGAGATATTCAAATTTTGGTTTTTCTTTTAAATATAGGTATTCAAAAAAGTGTAAGGCGAGTTCATCATTACGACATGAAATCTCGATGTTTCTAATCATATCTTGATTCATATTAAATTTCAACTAAACACAAAACTTCAACTAAATTTAAATGTCAAGATGTTATTGCTATCTTTGCGTTTTAATTATCTTTCGTGGAATCTGCGAAATGTTGTTGAGAATTCGAGCGAAGCTAAAAAGCGTCTTACACGGCATTAAGGAAAACGCGCGCACTCATTTGTGCTGCATTCTGTCAAACACCTGATGGCAAATTCCTCGCCGTTCATTTTTTAGTATAGCAGTGGTGGGCAAAGAATGGCGCACCATTCGTCACTATACGTTGTTGCGACATCAAACATGAATACTTTGATGATTATGAGCACACGAATCACTGCTGATAGTATTTTTATTTTACGAAATATAGTAATCTCCTCGGATCCCAGCTTAAACGTTAAAACAAACCCTTTATTTATCAGATTAAAATGTACTGATATTTTTTGCTTTTTATGGACTTTTTTTTATAATGGGAATTAAAAATGCTCGATTCTAAATAAATAACATAAAAAAGAATTATTATTATTGATTAATGATTAGAAAATTAAATTATTTCAAAACTAAAACGCGGAATAATCATTTTGAAGTATACTTTACCCCAAGTCTGACAAGGATTTACAATGAATTAATGATCTTTCACCTGCCAATGGAAAAGGACTGTTCAGTTATTGACCGATACTGTATAAAGATGCTTAAATCCGTATAAACAGACCGCGTGAATTATATATTTATATATTTTTTTTAAATACTATTGGTTACAGTTTAGAAATGGAAGGTTAAAAATAACAATTCACGTAGAATTGCACTTCTAAAAGTGAAGTAAAAGTAAAAGTATTACTTCAATTTTTAATGAAATATATAATCAAATATTAATAATTATTTTTTAAATGTGTTTCAAAATACAGTTTGTAATTTCATTAATCATTACAACAGCAAAACTATCGATCGAACCAAATTCTCATTTAGCATCGATCGTTCAATCCCTAATTTCACAAATGGATGAACAAAGGTCCGTGTGTCTATTCAAACTTTTTCTTCCGTGTCAACCGATGACTAATAAATATATCAATAATTTGCGACAGATTGAAAAGTGTGTTCGCCACTGCTTGGTACAGAGATGCACCGGCTCTCGTATATATGTAGGCCTACCCCAGTGTATAAACGTAAGGTGGCCAACTACCTTTACGTAATGGGTTGGGCGGCAGGGGACGGGCGATGGCGGTGGCGATGATGGCGGATCGGATCAGGTGAGCGGGGCGCGGTATGCTCGCAGCAAGTAACAGTTTTTGGGCTTTCTTTTACGGGTCAGTTGACCGTCTTGAAAAAAAAATGGTAATTAGGCTTGGGAGTAATGGCATGTGACCTATATAGGTGGACGGTCCACTTTTTTTTGCTGCTTCTCTCTCTTTCTTTCCTCTTCTCTTATTCTTTACAAGAACGGTGGCAGTAGTGGTTATTGACCGTGCCGTAATAATCGTTCACCACACCACCCAAAAAGAGCAATGCACACGAGTTCTGCCAACGGCATTTATTTTTGTTTCTCCCGTTTGTCGTTCTCGGTGGTCGGTGCGGCACAGGCGGAGTCCGGCTACGGCAGCGAGAACAATCTGCGGCGGCACGGCTCGGCTCTTTCCATTGCCAGCGCGACTCTATCCAGCGCCAGCACCTCGTCGTTCAAGAAGGGACGTGGTCTGAAGGAGAAGCTCAACGAGATGGAGACATTCCGCGACATTCTGTGCCGGCAGGTGGACACGCTGCAGAGCTACTTCGACGCCTGCTCCGAGTCGATATCGGTGCTCAGTCGGGACACGTGTAAGTGCCTGTGACGAGAATCAGAATGAGAAATATCGCTATTTTGTGTGTGACCGACGTGTATCGTCTGTTCGTCGTGTTTATCCCGACAAACGTGGATCACCTTGGATTATTGTTTGGATAAAATCGCCTTCCTCGTTGGAGAGTCATCTTGGTCACAATTGAAACGATAGGGGAACATACGTATAAAGTTGCGTGCGAATTCGGGAATTGGAATTTGTAATTTTCGCATTTTTTATTTCAATTTTCAAAAGTACGAATCAGTTGGATACGAATTTTAGAAAATCGAGGAATTATTTAATTGGGTTGGACTTATTTAATAAAATGTGTCATATTTTTAAAAGTAACCAATTGCCATGACTGTGCATTTTATAACACTCATTGCACATATCATTCATTTGTAAAGTTAACTGTCAACGAATAAGAAAGCTATGCAATTTGCAACGTTAGTTTGAAACTTCCGCTTGAAACGTTTGTTCTCTGTGAATTCAGAGCAGTCTGACGAAACTAGGAAATCGATTATACAATGTAATTTGAAAATCATTTGTTGCTCGGCAGTAAATGATTTTTGAATTATTAATTACAACATACAATCGGTATGTATCAAATGCTATTTTCACGAATTAATTTCGCGGTCTGTTGCCAGTTTAAAAAAATTAATTTTATATAAAAATTCTTATTGAAATTTATTCTAAGGCCATGGCCTCGCAACAGTCACTGCGTCGCTCTGCATTGGTTAAATGGTCGCTTCCGTGCACTAAAGCAATTACCACGCAGCTGATTTTGCTTAACGGATAAGGAGTCAACTGTAACGGATTATCGTTTCGCTTGTTAAAGAGTGCCATAATCGAAGCATTAGGAAAATAGGACGATTATTTTAAAAACATGATCAATCAACGGTGTGGTTAAAGTTAGCTGTTATACTCGATTATAATGCAGTGCAGTTTTTGCATTTCATAGACTTTAATGGCGTTAATTTCATAGAATCAGACAAATGCCGTAGAAACTCGTCCACGAGGCTCAATAAATAAAAATGTATAAACTCAGAAACTTTTGTGATACGTGTTTTTTAAAAGACAACCCCTTTACCTTCGTTATAACCCTAAAATTAGAATAAAAATAGAGACCATACCTATAGACTTGCAAGTTGTTCGGGAGTTGATTTTTCCTCATCAGTCGCGTTCGTGGTGTTTCTGCTAACACGCATTTCCGAAAAGTGATACGAGTAAGGTAAATCAGAAATTGGGTTTAGAATGTTGAGGAGGCCGAGCTCCATTACGAATGGTTGCTGATATTTAATGGATCAATTTGGAATCGGGCAAGTAAAAAAATCCCTCAATTTTATTATTTCAATATTAGTTATATAAATTGTCCTAATGATAGAATATGGCAAGATGGCTCAGTGGTTCTGAAATAGTTGAATGAATTTTCGTAAAAAGATTTTGATTTGACTATGCAATTTGTTGTTGGTATGACTTCTTGGAAACGCATGTTGATTGCACCTTTTCTGGCACACAGCGATACACGTCGACGACCTTGATGACGACATGGACGGCGTGAAAGAGACTTCATCGCCGCTGCTGGATTCACATCTACTAAATCAAGCAATCAAAGGTGGGTTTTTTTGTCTATGGTTGCTCACACGCGCTGGTGGCTACCTATTGCTGGGGGCATTAAAAATCGCCTGATGGTACGTGGTTTTCCCTCGCCGAATTTCCTTTTCTCAGATAGAGTACGAAAGTAGGTCAACGAACTAAAAACATTGTTGCGCGTTTGAGGCAATGTGCTCTGTGCAGCTGACAACGCAGATTAGGTCAGCGACGATTCCCAATAAGGTAGAGGGGAAGTGTTGGCAAAAGGTGGTTGGGGGGAAAATCGGTTTTCCGAATAATCTGATGTTTAAAAGTAATCTAAAAACGTTTTTTTTTTTTTAATTTCTATGAAATATTGACAATGCTTTTTGGGTCTTTTGGTGCGTTTTGGGTATTTCGGTCTGCAATCGACTCCTAAACAAACTTATCATTGAAAAACCGAATACAAAAGATGTCTGGTTCATACTTCAACTCTTATTTACCCAGAGTGTGTCGACAGAGGAGTTAAAGGCCTGTTAGGATAGGACAACCATACTTTTGTCCTTAACTGGTCGTTTGACCCCGCCATAGGCCCTATCCGGGGCTGCTTGTGGGTACATATTGTAATTGTAAAAACGGCCCTTTCACAATTTATAAGAAAAAATTACAAATAAATTTGTTGCAAAGTAAAGTTTTTCATTATTTTAAAGTATAGGATTCTTAAATTGCCAGTCATTAGGCTGCTCATTTTCAATTCTCAACAATATTTGTCTGCACTTAAATGCGTAGTTTTTTCTCTTTTTTTCTATGCTACCTTTCTCAAAAGAAGTTTGTGTTGATGTTTCATTGGTTTGATTTTTTTATTGTCATTGTTTCCTGTCGACTTCCTATATGATTCTGGTCGAATGATAAATAAATTATTTCTTAGCTGGACTGTTATCAAAAGAGTTGCTGGTTCAACATGGAACTCATGCGATGGATTTCAAAGGTGAAGCCATTACGTTTAAGGCAACCACCTCCGGCATCCTGACTACCTTGTCTCACTGTATTGAACTGATCACCCAACGCGAGGAGAGCTGGCGAAGGCGATTGGAGAAGGAGGTGGATAGAAGGAAAAAAGCGGAAGACTTATACAGCAAGGTCAATGCTGAAGCCCAGCAAAAGCGGACGGTCATTCTGGGTGGCCCCGACTATGAGGTTAGCTATTGGCGTTGTCAGATTTGAACGAATGAAGCGAAAAAAGATATTCTATTTTTTACTTCACTGCCGGCATTTGTCGGAATTTGCGGACTATTATCAATTGCAGCGTTGTTTTGTGGTATGTAAAAACACGATTTATTATTTTTTTTATTATAAAGGAAGGACCTCATAGTGCGCTGAATGAAGATGAATTTTTCGACGCTGTTGATGCCAGTTTAGATAAACTTGACTGCGAGGAAGAAAAGGTAATGTTATCTAAATCATTTGTTGCATGTAATTGAAAAATGGTGTTGGTCTGTTTCGGTTAACAAACATATTGGTTAGATTTTTGACGGAGACAATTTATAGAATATCTTCTTTCATTTCAGCAGAGAACCAAAGTGGTTAAAGTAACATCTAGTGAGCGCATACACTCCTTGAAGCTGACCCAGCATGCACTGTGGCCCGAGGTTAGCATCACGCTCATATACCGGATAATTCTCAAGCGGTGGCATATTACGCAATCATTAGGATGTTGACCCTTATTTCTGCTAAACTCTGCTTTATGCCACGTCGGTGATCAGTGTTGAACAGTATGGATAACAGTAATTTTTTTAAAACGCACCTCATCCGGTTAGTGATTCCATATGGAAAAATAACTTAACGCCAAATCGAATTCAGCTTTCTGTTAGTCATCGTCGGACAGAGGTATCACAGGCTGTACGAGTACCTGTAAAAATGCGTGCCGCTAGCACGCATTATTATGTGGCTCACAACGCAGATAAAACCAAATATTTGTCTCGCCTACTAGCGAGAAGTGTAAACACACAACCAATTTGTTATGTGTTTCTTGCAGATCGATCGTATCACGAGCGAGCAACTGGCCTATGCCAAAATGGGCGTCGGCGAGGGCGGATGGTTCGTTTTTGCGGAGGACGGCGAAATGAAAATGTATAAGCGGGAGGTGGAGGAGGGTGGCGTCGTCGTGGATCCTCTCAAAGCCGTTCACTCAGTCAAGGTGAGATCGTCAGCGGATTATCCAAAATATGAAAAATTAAGATAAACGAGCACGATTACGATAGGATTAGTTGGTGTGAGTCGCTGCCACGCATTCGCCTTTGTCGAAACTGCGGATGTACTCCCCGCTGGACAATGAACCTAACGTAACCTAACCCAATCTGATCTAATCTAACCTAACTCACCTTTACGCGCTAAGCTCACAGAAAAACATATGTAGTGTATCGGCGCCACTTTTACTTTACATATTTAGGAGGGAGTAAATCCGAGGCTTCGGCAAAGGCAAATTTCTTGTACTTGGCCGCTCTCTTAGTTCACTTTTCTCATGCGTTGCCCGATCCAGTTAGTAGACACAAGCGCAGTTGCACTTTGCCACCAGGCTCGGCAGTTCATTCAACGTTAAATGTCTGTCAATTGTTTTGCAGGGTGTGACCGGTCATGAGATGTGTCAATATTTTTTCGATCCCGACTTCCGGATGGATTGGGAAAGTAAGTGATTTATTTTGCATTTGGCAGATGGGGTGATCTCTAGACTCCAGTTGCGCGTATTCGTTAAAAATTTCCTTCACACTGTGCGAAATTGTTTTGTAGTTGTGTAGTCATTCTCTTGCAGCTTCTTCCAATATGGCCTTGTATTCTTCGCGAATCGTCTCGAGTATTAAAATTCACGTTTTCATTCTTCAAAATTCAACAAAATTTACGTTATGCTTCTAAAAATGTAAGGAAATTAAAATATCGCACAGATAAACTAGTTTGTTTGAAATCAAACACAAAATCCTTAGTGTAAGTTGTGGCAATGGAAAAGAGCATTTTCAATTTAATTATGAGCGCAAACAAAGTAAACAATAGCATTTAATTATTTTAAGTCTGCATACAGAAGCATAATTTTTTAATGATATATATTTCTTTAAGTACTTACGTTTTCTCATTGTTTTTGCGAAACGTCGATGTAAATCGCCTACTGTGGTACCTAGACGTTTATTTTAGTTTCTTGTATTGCAAAATTAAAGATATGATTCAATCTTATCTTTCTCTTTTGTGCCAAATATAGACACGCTGAATATGGGGGGGAACTATTTTCTAAGCGTTCGCCAAATATTTGCCATTTGTTTCGGGAATGCTTTGTACGCCATAAAAGTGTGATCTCCACTGACAGATATCGGATGTTGTTGTTTGTGTGGCGGATGTGTTTCCACCTTTTCCAATTATGTCACCGAGCGACCGCTCAGCAATCTGAGTCCACCTTCCGTGAGGGTACTCAATGGTGAAACCTCGGTCAAGTTGTCGAGCGTGATCTCGAGGCAATAAAATGCACTAGAGTTTGCGAATGCTGATTTTCTCTTTCTCGTGTGAAAAAGAAATCCCTTTTGGTTGCGTGTCCGAACTTCCATTAAATATGACAAGTACTCTATAAATAATATTTTAATTTGTAAAAGATCGCGCGTAAAATCTTCGCAAAATTACTCTAGCTTCTCAAGATACTTTGGTTCTGACTTATGATGCTTACAGTGTTTTAAATGGAGCATTTAAGGAGTTGTAGTATCACAAACTTGTATTAAAAGTAAGGATAATACGAGAGTGTATGTGGTTTTGAAAAATGTTAATAAGTGGTTCCGTCCGGCATGCTATAAATAGTAAGCAATGTGGTCAGGCAATCAAAATGGTTAATTTATCACTAAATTTCTGATAAAAAATGCATCAAATTAAAAATTAATTTTACCTATGAAGAACATTTTAACTTTCGTTTTTCAGATTTTGTTATTAATTTATAATCCTTATAAAATTGTTTTATCAAATTTGTATTTTCATTTTATGACCTTTTCTGACTGGCATAGATTGATAAGTCTCAAAATGTCATTTGGAGGTGTCTCGTTCCGTCAGACCACTCGTATTCGCAAGCTCGGGTGTTGCCCACATCGTGACACGCACAGGCGTTGCCGTTCGGTGTCCGTAACCGTGGTTTCACCGTTGGCAACCGGCCCCATTAGGAATAAGCGGATTGTGAGTGGAACGGCTGACTTGGTGACTGGTGTTGTTGTCTTGACCGCACGCGTTTTCGTCGTTTTCCCCCCCTCCCCACCTTCCCTCTTCCGCAGCCACCATCGAAAATATGAAGCAGATAGAGACCGTGTCGGAGGATTGCCTGCTGTTTCACCAGATCCACAAGCGCGTGTGGCCGGCGGCGCAGCGTGACGCGCTGTTCTGGTCACATATGCGCTGCATGACTGACGTCAACGACGAGGACGCTCACGACGTGTGGATCGTCTGTAACAACTCCACAGACTACATCGATATTCCGGTGAGACCCTCGACGACCACTACACCCATTTTTACTTTCGCCAACCTGGTTGCCACGCAATCCGAAAATCGTGCAGAACATTTTGGAGGAGTTGCAAAGATTTCTTCTCCTCCAAATTATAATCTTATTTATTAATAAAATTCGAAAATTAATGCTTGCATCTTAATTTTTTTTAACAAAAGAGATATATAAATATATGAACTTTTTCATTGATGGTAAAGGGAATAGGAGCCGATAGTATATAGTATTAACTAAAACGATGGGAATTGCAGGACTACAATTAGAAACTCGGCAACGAAGATTCCGAAAGCCTCTATAGATAGCCAGAATTGTGGTCAAAAATTCCTTTTTATTTTTCAAATTATTGGGATGTGACGAAAGTCTTAGGTAAGTTCTTACGTTTGTCTCTTGTTTCGCAAATCTATATTTTCTTATCTTCGAGAAGAAGTTTTAAATTTCCGTAAAGACTATATTCGTTGCCGAGTTTCTAATTGTAGTCCTGCAATTCCCATCGTTTTAGTTGATAGTAAGAATGTTGAAAATCTCCGTACTTTCTTATTCAAAATTTCAACTCATAAAATTATATTTTTTAGACAAGGGGGCTCCTGCTTACCTGTTCATTAATTCCTTATATTTTTGTTTCTTAGGTTGGCAAATGTGTTCGTGTCAAATTGACGATCTCTATGGTGTGCCAGACCTTCATCGACCCACCTCAGGACGGCGACATTCAGAGAGACAATATCACTTGCAAAATTATATACTGTGCAATCGGTTAGTACTGTGCAATTGGTTGTGCTGTTTTTACAAAACCTTATTAGAAACGTATTAGCGTATCAAGTCAATTTCGGATCAAACCATTTTTGAAATAAATCTAGGTGACTCAATTTCCAGTTATTATCGAGTGAAAATTGACCATTGCAACAATTTTATTAAAGGTCATTGATGCGGGCGGGATCTTGTTTCTCAGTGCTGATCCATATTATTAAATTAATTTGTTTGTTTACTTTCTTATAAGCAAGCGTGTACACAAAAAATACAAACTGTTTTTGCAGTTAATTAGTGGAATACTGACTATTAACGCGTCTCGTTAATTTCTTATCAAACCATTTTTGAAATAAATCTAGGTGACTCAATTTCCAGTTATTATCGAGTGAAAATTGACCATTGCAACAATTTTATTAAAGGTCATTGATGCGGGCGGGATCTTGTTTCTCAGTGCTGATCCATATTATTAAATTAATTTGTTTGTTTACTTTCTTATAAGCAAGCGTGTACACAAAAAATACAAACTGTTTTTGCAGTTAATTAGTGGAATACTGACTATTAACGCGTCTCGTTAATTTCTTTACAGTTAACCCGGGTGGCTGGGCACCGTCCTCTGTACTGAGGGCTGTGTACAAGAGAGAATATCCAAAGTTCTTGAAGAGATTCACGCAATACGTCAAAGATCAAACGGGAAACAAACCCATCATGTTTTGAAAATCTTGTGTACAGATTTTTGTTGTTTTGTTTTTTCTATACACGCGCACACAGCGTGTGCAATATGAGGATTTTCGTCTCGTATCCGAGAGCACTTGCGTCGGAGCGTGTTTTTTGATGATATTGAATCCGTTTTTCTCTTGGAACTGTGCGCTCTAATTTCGAGTGACATTTTTAAACATTTCTCTTGAATCGTTGCCCCAATTTCAATACATCATTTTAACCGGTGTGCCCATTATCAGACGGAAAGATTGTTATTTTTTTATTTGAAGATTCTCCGATGGTTGGGAATGACTAACACCGTGTTAATTTAGTGCGTTTTTGTAGTAGAGAGTGAAATGTTTTTTTTCCCTCAGTTCTGAGGCAGAATTTTGGGACCTTATAATTTGTCCTTAAATTCCACATCATCCAAGATAAACAACGTGCGCAAAATAGCGCGAATGCGAAATCTTCTTGAACATGGTCATCCGGAATTCGAATTGCAAGATGAATCAAAACAAATGACAACGAAAATTTATTTTTGCACTTGGATCATATAAGATCACCAACAAGTTCGGTTGTCCATATTTATGTAGTTTATTTCAGACCATGCGCTAGAATATATATATATCAAATGACGTCACGCTAAACCAATTCAGACTGGTTTGATCAGTCGTTCGTCATACTAGCTCCGTACCATTAAATAATTAGACAAGTGACAAAACATTTTGAGAGGTTAGGGACACGATTGCTTGACTGACTATAACTGAGCATGCGCCAAGTCAAAAAGTGATTGAATACCGTGGTCCATGGAGGAAAATTGGGGTGGCTAGTTCACATGAGCAAGCAGGGGGCCCATTTGGTACTCAATCTTCCAACGTTACGGTCACTGAGGAAGATTGAGTCCAAAATGAGCACCAGCAATTTCGTCAGCTATAGAGCGACTTGCCTTGCAAGAACTTGCCAATGAGAACGGGTCATAACTAGCGTTCTTTTTTAGTTGACTACAGTTTTATCATTTTCGCGAGCAGCTTTTGAATTTTTGAAAATCACTCTTGTTTCCATCAATGTCTGTTCGCCAGGGAAAATAATTGGGGGTTTTATGTTAAAACAAAATTAGAACTTAAGGTTATCAAATAAAGCTAGGGCTAGTAGGAGTATGGCGTTATATATTTTGAATTTGGAAATTATATGGGTCTCCCTAAATTGCTCGCCTGGACCAATCACTAGATTGTCGAAGAATTTGCGAGTTTCATGTTTGTTAATTTTTCAATTAATATCTTCACTGACATCACTGCTACACACCAACTAATGAAAATATGCGGGTCGCCCGTTCAAATCACAATTTTATCGTATGTATAATTGAATGAATTGTTATTTAATTTGCAATTATTGCGGGACAATTTCAATGTAGCAAGTTTGTAAATTATGAATTGAATGAATTTTGATACGCGATAACAGAAAAAATCAAATGGCTGGACATTTTTTATATCAAAATCACGAAATGAGATAATGTGTCAATCCATTCTTATAAAAATTATTGGAATATTAAACTGTGTTAAACAAAAAAAAAGTGTGCGTCATTTATCTTTTTAAGTATTTGTACATCCTTTTAATGAATGAGAAAGTGTTGGAACACGCAGAGACAGATGCAGATTAAATGATATCAGTACGACCCGTCGAAGTGCAGTTGGTTAAGCGACGGACTGTGGTTCGGCGGTCCCGGGTTCGATTCCCGGCGCGGGCTTTGGCTCGGGGTA
>JAQGBY010001941.1:0-25899 GCA_034698785.1 Mycogona germanica | reverse complement strand
TGTGTTGGGGTCTACAGCCCCTTGGTAACTTTCAGAGGAATCTGATTGGGGCTCAAGGCTGTGAGTATAACACTCCGCAAGTTTTACCACTCTTTCTCTACTACTAACCTCTTGTTAAGAGCCTTGCCAATCCCCTAGCCCAGGATTGTTATTTTTTTGAACCAACTATGCACATCTCCTAGACCGCCAAGCGAGTTTGTTACTTCTGTAAAAAGTAACTGGTGGACACCCCCATGCGAATGTAATAAGTTGAAATAAGTATTGTAAGCTAGGAGTGGACACCCTGCTCCTGGTTTTGTTTTAAGTAAATGCACCGGCAATAAAGAATCTTTTGAAACATGAATTAGAAGGACTCCAGAACTTCATTTTTGTCATTCTCACTGTCTCTTCAGTTCAATTTGGTACCGACCTACAAGAAATCACGAGGTACTTGAAGACAAAACACGACAATATGCATATAATGCGTGGGCTCGGCCTTTAAACGGACGAATCACACGAGTCCTCCTCAGACACTCTTCATCTATAGCGCCAAAACTTACACGAAAAGGCATTATTGCTCCAGGGTTTTTGGTCTATCACATGTTAGTGTTAGATCCAAACAAAATGGGGTCTTCGTGTACTGAAACGCAAGCTCTTCGTTCGCGACTAAACGTTGGAAAAAATATAACGCATTTGCCTGCACCACGAAAGTGGCGTGCCAAGAGAAACGGCGAGAAGTGGGCGTTTCACTGAAGAAGATCCAAACATTTACAGGCATCTATGTGTACACTCCTATGGAGTAAACACCTTAAATATTCGGGCGAAGTTTATTTCGCATTCAGATTCCACCGTTTTAACGTAAAATACTCAAGCAAATATCCAAGGAAAGTGTAATCTTGGGCCTCAGGGGGATACGTATATTGTGCGTTGACAGACTCGCTTTTTCGCTCTGTCGATTGCGCCATTGTTAGCATTGAACTAAAAGCCTCATCGCCAATGCGACAATGTCTGGCGCCGCGGCCTGTTTAGTGTGGTCGTGCCCCTGGCTTACACGGGGAGGGGGGGGGGTTTGCAAAACAAAATGTGTTAGAGATGCACACATATCTCGGGTTCCCAACTTCCAAGTTCGCTGTCCCAGTTACTTACTGGTTCGGGGCAACTGTTTATTCGGATAAACAGTTGTAATGATGACGAAACTCGGTGTCGTTACATCAAGGCTGGCGCAACTTTCGCTTTTAACGATCAATTTTCTTTTGAATCAGGAAGGAAAAAAAAATTCTTGAGGTCCGGTTGAATTTTAATTAAAGTGAAGTAGATTCGTTGCAGTCCCGTAAATGTCTTGTTCCATTTTTCTCAATCCCTGTCATTGATTCAGGAACGATCAGTTTAGATCAGTTAAAATAAAATGGAAGTTGTGTCCGGGGCAGCGCTGGACGAGAAAAGACGAACAAGAGTTGGCGATAACTCTTCTTACAAAAAAATAATAGTAAATTATAATAAAAAAACGAATTAACTAAACTAGAAAAACGTGGGAACTGATAATGCAACTATGACTATTCACATCCAACAAATTTACCACAGCCACATACACATATATATTTTATTTATTTACAGTATTATAGTATACCAAAGTAGACAGTACCGGCCGGCGCTGTCCCGGGCACAACTTCCATTTTATTTTACGGGACGTCCTATTTCTATTTTTTTTATCAGTTAGTTTCATGTGAGTTGTTTCTTCATATAGACTTCCCTCTCTTGGTCATGCCGCATCGAAATATAGATTGGAAACTTTCTCAACGACGATATATATATATATATGGCAATGTACCCGATTGCTTTTATGTTCTCTAGTTTGTTTGTGCTGTATAAAATGTGCAGGTGCGCTGGTACTGAAAAAGGGAGGGTGTGTGTGTGGGCGAAGATGCGCGCTCACACTTCAGTGTGTCCACATAACCCTTTTCTATTCACCAAATTTTCCTTGTCGGGCGTGTGATGCAATCGCCATAGTCGCTTTGGCGAAGGTGGCAACGTTTGTCTGGACTCCTGAGACCTTTGGACGGATGCCGATTTCGGGATCAGCACCGGATCATATCTAATTACTCTGTATTGGCAATTCGAACTCTACACACTCTGGAGTCAAGCGGGCTTGAGTTTCTCCGTTTAATTCGGTTCTATCATTCGTTCTTTTATAACGAAAGTGCAAAACACGCTAGTTTGATTGTCGGATTGTAATAAACAAAGAATGCTACAATCTTATAGATAGGTAGCATGATTGATCCGACAGTTACAAAGTGGAATCCGCGCGAGGTTGCTAAACTTTCTGGTTCTTAACATTTGTCTGCGTGGTCTGGGGAGGATTCGGGTCTGCTAGCCCCCACCGCCGCGCAAAGCTGTTTCTCACTTATTTGCACGAACGTAAATGTTTACAGGAAGTTGCTGTCAGCCATTGTGGTCGGCCATATATTGGTGGGGCATGTTTACAATCATAGTGTTTGCGTGTCTACGTAGATACATTGTCTATACCTATATATGCAACCGTTTTTGGCAGTGCAACAACGTGAACTCTTCTCTTTTTCGTTGTCTCGTTGAACCTTTATCTCCTTTTCGGGCCCAGATCGCTGCGCTCCTCTGCGGCCCCGGTCGCAACCAACTGACCACGTTTTACAGTATTTGGCCAGTATCATCCCGAATGTCTTAAACCCCTGTGGTCGTGGATGCGTGAATATGCCATAATCGGACTTGGCGCTCAACTCATGAAAAAGCTCTGTACATAGCGTTGGCCTAAAATGTACAGCATTTTAGATTTTGGTTTTTGGTTTTTATTGTATGGACCAACTCTTTCCAGTGAATGGCGGGATTATTGAAAATGCTGTATATGTATTGATCAAGTCGTAATGCGTGGAATCGTTGATGTTGATTGTATTGACTCGTTCTTCAGTGTGTATACGATACGGGTTCATAATGCGTGCGTGATCGATATGACAGTTCTCCCAATTCGCGGGAAAGTGAAATGAAGCCGCTCGCGAGCGTTCTCCGGTCCTGGTTGCCGCTAAAAGGCGAAACCAAATTCCGTTTCCATCGTCAGGGAACCGCTTAACGTGTTTGTTATTATTGTTTATTGGTGTGACTGCCATTGTTCTAAATCTGGCGGTCGCCAACGCGGTTATCACCAAGGGGCGGCGTACGCAACGTGGAGAGGTGGAAAAGTGGAACGAAATGAATTACTATGTGGCCTATTCGACCAGCAAAGACAAAACCAGCAGTTGTGGTACTTTCTGAAGTTCGTGGTTTGTGTGTTCATTTTTTTTTTTGGAGAAGATCAAATTGTTTTCTCAAGTTTAATCATCTGAAAAATATTCTCCTGAGATGTACACCTAAACGAGCTATTTTCCTAGTTTAACCTTTGGTAATTACCTGTTTAAATAAATTAAATTTTTTATATTATCGATGAGAGGGGGAAGTAGTGTCAGGGAAAGCGCCGGAAAGGGTAAGGCGAACAAGAGTCGTGAACTATTTTATTTATTAATAGAAAAGTTAATATTAGAAAAATGTATATAATATAATTAAATAAAAAAATAACGTGAAGAGGAATCGGATTGAAGTGAATCGTCTTTTCACTTGTTCCAGTCAGCTTCTGCGTCTTTCACTTTATTATTCCTTTTAATAATTATATTAAAAATAAGTTCGCCGCTCATATTCCGGCGCTGTTTCGAGCACTATTTCTTTTATTAAAAAGGTTGTGTTTATCTCGAAAGATGAAGTGAATGAGGGCGATAATAAGTCCAACAAACAGCGAGAGTAGCTTTGCGTTAATGCTATTTTTTATTAGACGTGCACGGAGAGTTCGATCGCTTCCCTAGTACATGCTTCCCTGTAACACCTCCGATGAAACAATGACCAAAATGTAAATTTTTTCAAAACTGCGATACATGTATGACCATCGTTGCCATTAATGCCAAATTATTGTTTGAACATGCCTTCGCCGGGGGATTTGTATAAGCAGCGCGACCATTCCAAAATTCGCGAATGATTATATATGTTGCCCTCTTTCTCGCAGAGACTGTTCCCAGGCAACGACTCCACCGAATCATTGAGTGCATTCGGGGAGTCCTTCCGTCATATGCACTGTCGCTGTGTCGCCGTTTTGCCGTCAGTCCTCGGGTCCGGTTCCCGTCCGCCCAACTTGATGAATGGCTTCTTTTGTTGGACGGTCTTTCGGTGTCGATTTACCATATTGTTAATTCATGGCTTAATTTGTCATCCGCATTGTCGGCTGTCGCGTTTTGCCGCTTGGCGCCGCCACCGCTGACATGTATGTACCAACCCCCAACCTCCAACGATTTCTCTTATGAGGATTTTGTTGGGCATTGCTGTCGCGTTCAGAGCTGAGGTACTGGACAGACAACCGTCGCTTCACGAATTATGGTTGAGGTATCGATAAATCGTGCAACGTGCTGAATGTATCGAGGACATCGATGGACAAAATCATGATATTAATTTCCTTGTATGCGCGCTAAAGGAATTTCTATCTGGAAGCAAAGTATTCTAATCAATTAGAAAACAAAAATGTTTAGATTTTCTTAAACGATATTATGACATAATTCAATAATTCGTATGCCATTAATTGATTTAAATAGTCTTAACACGTAGTAAAGTTGTATATTGAAAAATAACGAACTAGTTCATGATTGAAGCGCAATTTGGCAACTAAATTGTTTGGATTTTGGGTAGATTAAAAGTTAATAAAATAAAAACTGACATGGCGAATTAAGAGCAACTCCATATAGTGACTCATTAGTGAACCTATGACAACATGGGTCATTAGTTTTGTGTTGACACAATTGTTAATTGTCGAGTTGGCGTTTCGTGTCGACTTTTCTCGGTCGCGAACCATGGATGGTTCGACTGCGAGAAAGCCCATAGATTGTGGCGGCCGCTGTGTATATGCTGTCGGGTCTAACGGGACTGCTGCCAATGTTGTTTGGGGGTTTTCTCCCCGCAGATGATGCATTTGCCGCTGTCAAAACATGAGTTTATCAGGGAGGGAGAAACGTCAATGTGCCGCACGTGTAGATATGGGGGACGTGGCGGCGGCGGCAACTCCAACGGCAACGATCCTTTTGTGCACGAACCCCAGCTCCGCCCGCAATCCATGAATTCAGTCAGTACTCGGGGCACATACATAGCTATACCGCGCCGTGCACAATTTATAAACATAGATTCGGCCGTTGATTGACCCGTGCAGCAAACGTCAGTTCGACGGAGCGTACACGGGCGAAAATGGAAATTAATGACTCATCGTAAAAATTGGTGTTCGGCGAAATTCGCATTAGCGAGAACGTGATGTTGCGGTTGTTGTGGACCCAAAACAAGCCGCGAACTCTGAATACGTGCACACGAGAGAGAGAGGCTGGACGAAAAATAATAATGCATTTTTTATATTTTTTAAATTCATCTGTATTGACTGCAGTCAGGTGCAGCACCACCAACTCGGCGCTCTCAACACGATGAGAAGGGCGCATTTTTAATCTTACCCCGGAATCGAATAAACACGTCACTCGCGTCTGGAATCGAACACAGAACCTTACTAATCAAGAGTAGTAGAAAACGCCGATATATTCAAAACGAGATAGGGATGAACGGAAAGCTGGACGCTAAACCGAAAAGGCGATAAGATCGAGCTGGCGAAACTCTTCTAATATAATAGGTAAAATTGTGGATGTGTATCGTTGTCATCTTATCTGTAGTGTCAGTTCACACGTTATTCTGGTTTAATTTCTTCATTTTAAATAATAGTTTACTATATTATTATATTAGAAGAGTTTCGCCAGCTCTGATCGCCTTTTCGGTTTAGCGTCCAGCTTTCCGTTCATCCCTATCTCGTTTTGAACACATCGAACCGTTAACTGCTGGTCAGTCACCTGGCAAACGACGGAATGATGACCACCTGGTGTTAAAGCTCGACTTTCACGCACGTCGCTAATTTTTTTTCTCCAGTTGGCTTGTTGGGCTTGCAATTTGCTTTGCCACGCATTTCACGATAAATGTTAACTACGATACCGGTCTAGTCCGAAAAATTCGCCTTTTCCAAAAGCGGATTTACTTTTCGTCCGGTCTGTCCCGGACTCAACCCCATTTTTTAATATGGATTTACTTCCCTTTACAGATGCGCAGTAGAACTAACTAACCTAAGCCAACCTCATTCAACTTAACCATCCCTTAACTCATCAAATAATATGGATTTACTTCCCTTTACAGATGCGCAGTAGAACTAACTAACCTAAGCCAACCTCATTCAACTTAACCATCCCTTAACTCATTAAATTCATACAAAAAAGCAAGTTTAAATATTCAGGAGGGAATCGAAACACGACGGGACAGACATTTTTACCACTCGTTCACCGTTATCGTAGTTGGCATTTACGTTGACACGTCAGACTGCTCGATCGATGCCCACTTTTTACCCCGTGATATTTGATTTACACCGTGCGTCAACATGATTAGTCAGGAGAAGGGGGCCTCACTAGAATCTGGTCACGCAGTTCGTATTTAGGTCGAGCATCTATCTACATAAAGGAACGGGGTATATCGCGAACACTTGCATTTGTGAGCGGCGCTGCGGATTGGTCGGAAACTGTGGAATTCGGCCAAAAGAGTTGGATTCTTTGGCGCACGCGACATATCACTGCCGGAAGTGAAAGGGCGAGCGAGAGAGAGAAAGAGAGACAAGTTGACAAGTGGGACACCGATATGAAAACAACCCCCCCAAAAAAGACAACGTCGCAACAAATAACAACAAAAGCACGGTAAAAGCTTACTCGTGTTTGTTTATGCCGTTAACCTCTTAACCCTTTCACCTCTGAATTAATGAAATTGCAATTGTGATTGAGAAAATGGTGCAGTATCTACCTATGCTGCTCATTTTTCCAATTAAAAAGGTACATTTTTTTGGTAGCGTCTCAGGCCACCTCAAGCACCTTTCACCTAAAAATGTCAGATAAGTAAGCAGATCCTGGCTCGAAAAATGTCAGATAAGTAAGCAGATCCTGGCTCGAACTCACAAGCCAATGGACTTAATGGACCAAATTTCCAACTTGTTCCTTTCTTTTTAACTATTTTATTCTTTTATTTGCAAATTGCCGTTTTTTTACGTCCAAACTATCCGGACAGATTGGCTGCAATTATATTCTTCAAAATTTACAAGAAACCCTGCTGCTTCCAGAATATTGCTCAATTCGTTAACCCCTTTCGAATTGCACTGCGGAATATAAAATAAAATAAATCAGCATTTGGAAACATAGTTTCTCACAGAAAGCGCGATCCCTGAACTTTTGCAGCGTAACTGCTCAAGATCAAGGTTCTTTAATCCCTCGTAAATAATGGGCCGGCAATAAATTTCTAAAAAAATATGATTTTTTCTCACGAAAAGTTTTTGCCGGGACAAATCGCCGATCACGATTATTTTAATGGGAGAAAAAATTCGCCTGAATTTTAGTTATGGCATAGTTTTCTTGTGCGTCACGCTTGTTAAATAATACAGAGATGTCTATTATACCTCTGAATCTCTCCGACTTCACTGCTCTGCTCATAGCCTCCTGAGTTCCTTGCCTCCCAACAGGAGCCTGTGAAATGTCCGGCGATTGGCGAATCGTGAATTTTGAACATATTGGACGAATCGAGAGTCGAGCAGGGCCTTCAGGGTTTCAAGTGCACACATGAGATAATCGCAATAATCGCGAATTGAATTTATTAAAAAAAATTCCATTTAAGCGTGTGCATATTGCAGTACAATAGATTTGCAAATGACAAAGACCTACCGTACCATTTGACTTTCTGAACGAGTTTACAGATAAATGCACATGTACTTGTAGTACAAGTATAGTCTGCTTATCTCCGATTCGGAAAAGAAATTTGTTGTTTAATGCGGCATTGTATTCAGGAGGGAAGTGGAACCCCTGGGTATGTTTGCGGGTGTGTGTGTGGGGGGGGGGAGTTATGGAGAGAGAAGAGGGTGCTCAGTAGCAAGTACGAGCTTCAAAGAACAATGTCGAAGAAATTGGATTACGAAAAACCATGAGCCGGAATGGAAATCCGACGACACTAGCCGGGACAAAAGTAAGCAGGGGTCAACTCAAACTGTACATGTACAGTACCCACCCTCCCACAAACAGCCATTACCCAGCAGGGGTCGTATTCTGAAAGTGTCGCCCTGGACCATTGTTGAACAGAATTCTATACATGTACGACATGAACTTGTAACGCTTAACCTTGCCCTGTTTTGGCGGGCATTATGATAACAATTTGTGTTGTTGGCAATCTTTTATTTAATGTATTAATATGTGTTCAGGTGCGCATGTTTTCCTTCAATTGAGACCAACATTTTGGGAAAAAGCAAAGAAAGATGGTCGAATTTGAGTGTTTTATTTCTCGAAATCCCAAAAGAGGACACTTCAAAGCCTATTACTCGTCTAAATATTATACTGGTTCGTGCGAATGCATACATTATTATGTGTTTTCTATGTTAAAAAAAAGTACATTTGTAGTGTTAAAAATTTGTAAACGAGTATAATATTCTGTAAATGTATGTGTAACCGGGTACCGGAGATTAAAGCAGAGACGGAGAAGCAAAAACATGCACTTTTCATCAAAACGTGGACTCGATTTGCGTTTTGTTCGAACAATGTTACAATTTGTAGAAAACATTTGTCGGCCACACTTGAACAAAAAGAAAAAAACATCGCAAGTTACGGTTTGCTAAAGTGTGTGGCCTTAATTTTCCCCCCGAATTTACCCGAATCCTGAATTCATATGACACTTCGCTGCGACGTGTGAACTCAAAACTGCAAACTGCCCTCTATCTTGTCCCACCTCCGCAAATTCGACGGGCGACACCGAACTAACAATGGAACGATTTAAAAATATTATGTAAAACTTCGCCGTTTCTTAATTCTGTTTTGTTCCGAGTCTGGTCCGCGCCCTGGACTTCTACCAGGCTGCCGCCCCCTCCAAGAATGGCAGTGAACCTTTATAACCCTGGCTTGCTTATTTATACATGTACATGTAAGTCGGGTTTTGGGAAAAACAGTCTGATATCGCTTCGCGGCAACTTTCGTAAATCACGCGTGTGGGTGAACGAAAAATGCGGGCGATGTGTGGGTATATCTGCACTACACGTACGTCACACTCGGACATAAATATTCGGTCCTCGCTGAACTCCAAACACCATCATTACGTTCTTTCTTCCAGGAAAATACCTAATACCCGCCTTGTGTTTTTTTAGCGTTCGAATCTCTCCCCGATCATCCAGTGTCCAGGGAATGTTTGTTCGAGGCGAGTAAATAGAGGCAAAACGAATTCCCCGCGACACTCATGTTTGAGTTACTTCACTGATAAATGGGGATGGGCGAGGAAGTTTACGGGTAGACTACCGATGCTGTTCAGAATGGCTATGAGTACGTGACCTAACCACTTCTACTTCCACTTTTGAGTACGCTTTCTACCGGAACACGAGGGCCTCTGGAGGATAAATGATCCCAACTTGACTTGCAGTCGCATTGTTTGAAGAGTAATTTATGATGACAGACTCTGGTATCTTTGTCGCCAACTCCGGATTGCGTTTGCTATAATAATTCGAAGTTTCAAGGATTGCATTTTGGCTTTGGCTGCGTGCTGAGCCGAGATTCAAGTGGCCAGCCTGACTTTCATTTAGTACATTATCAATTCTATAGTCGCATCACACTAAGGTGGTCTGCTCACCACGACTAATTAATCTTGTTGTCACGGTTTGATCCAATTACCGTTTTGCACCTGGTCTGTGTGTTCAGTTTGGCGTCGATGTCGCCATTGTTTGCTCAGCAGTCTGGTCGTTTCGCCTGATTTCCTGTTTCGCCAGTATTTTAATGAGGCGTAACGAAGGCTGCACCCGTGTCCTCAAAATTATGATCACACTATCGTGTCCTCCGGGGACCAGGGGGCGACCAGGTAATTTTGCCACGCCTAGGCCACCTACCTGAGCATCATCAACGGGAGAACCCGTAAAAACTTTGCTTTTAAACCCGACATATTTCGAAATGATTATTTTCTGTTTGTTAAAGGCAATAATTGCATTGTTAAGAATTTTTGAAGATTCACATCTCTCCATTAATTTAAAAAAAATATTTGAAGTATTCATCAATTAAGATTTAAAAATTGCAAGGTTTAAATTAAATTTGTAAATGTTTCGTATAATTTACCTACATTAAAAAAACTACAAAAAACAGTATTTTCAATATATCGGTCAACTGATACAACGATACTGATACTCTGTGGCTCCTGGACTAGCTGTGTCCAAGTATGAGTGGGAAACTTTGATACTGTGCAATTTGATCGTATCGATTTCATCGAGTTGAAACATATTATGCAATTTGCGAAATGCATTTCGAATGTAGCATGAAATTGTCGTGCCCATTCGATAAAGCGAAATAGGCATAGGTTCTTCACAAACTGACAATTTGATAGTCGAAATAACGATGGTCCAATGTCATACAACTAATATTAAAAGAGTTGTGCACCCTATTGACATTTTGTCACGTAACTCTTTGTTGATGACATACTAGGGGACTGGAGTGGAATGCAATTGCAATATCCTGTACGAAACTCCCTGACATAGACGATTGGACAATTTCAATCCCCTCGTCCATTGCCTTTTGTGCATCACTTCACGTCATTGATTGCCAATAGACACTTGTATTATTATTATTATTGCTTGGATCGTGATTGGCGTCGATGGCGACCGAATCACGGCGACAACATTAGTAGGTAGCCCCTGCGTTGTCGTCAAAATGAGCGATCAATAATGGTCAGCGTAGGCTTTCAAAATTATGTTCCGATCCTCGCCTGGTGTCGGTGTGCCCCGTTCATTGAATATTGGTGGCGTTGGAAACTGTAGTTTTAAATAAATGTGCCTTTCAAATTTGGCATTACAATCAAATGATTGTAAAGCATGAAACAAATGACTAACATTTTATATATTATCTGAGATCATTAAAATATCTAGCACAAACTGTATTTTACAATAATTGTTTCATTTCATTTTTTTCCTTCCGAAAATATCTTTTTTTAAACTCGTAAGCAGGCTCTAATTTAATGAGACTCGTTAGGGTCTTGAATTAATATGTGGGATATCTAACTTTCAACAGGTACGGGCGCTTTCATTCATTCACTCATTCGAATATTTTACGAATCTACTTTCGTACAAAAAGGTAGGATCTCACGAATAAATTAAAAATGAAATCTACTCGTGTGATACACCCACCAATTCGTTCGTCGTGCATATATGAAGGCGGCAAAGCCGATTGCATTCCACGATCGCAAAACTAGAAAACGGGACGACTGCGCCTGCGCCGGATATGGACACAACTTCAATTTCTGCATCAAATTAAATTCCAGCGATCGGTCGGTGCCGGCTGGTTTTACGGCGGCCGGGCGAAGGGAATTGCATGAGATTGCTGCGAGGGGGCAGTGGCGGTTGTTGATGTTCAAAATCGTCTATTTACTCCTGAGATCCCATGTGCGCATAAGTGTGCGTGTAATAAGTTTGGCTGTACCAATTACAATATATACCCACAAGCAGAATTTGATTTGGCGCACGCCTGCGACAAGAAGAATAATAGGGGAGGGTGTCGTCACAAACCCGACGACCCTGGTTCAGGGGCCTTCAAGGCTACCTTACACCTCTTCCACTTGGCTCACCAATCAAAATTCGTGACAAAGGTCCTAAAAATAATCGAGAAACCGGGAGCCAATGGGGGAGAGGGAGAGTGCAGAGAGTTCGCGGCGGAGTATCGCGATGTGGTATGTGACGTCATATTTTCAATGATGAAGTACAGGCCGACATCAAATGACGACACTGCGAATGAAAATAGAAATCACAAACCCTCGCGAAATTTTTTTTTTTGGTTATTTATGTGAAAATTTTATAATCAAATCCATTTGCAAGACGAGGTTCTCCGTACTCTATTGTAGCGAGAGGATTTCTAGAGGAGTTAGTGGCGACATTAGTCGAGCCATGCAGAAAGCCAAAACTCCCGCAGTGAGTCGTTCGTCCTTCCCCGACCTCCCACCTCCCACTCTGCTCAACTCACCTCACCCCCCCCCCCCCTCCTCCTCACTCCAACATCGGTTGGTGCTGCGACAGTCGCCGAAATAGCTGGTCCTGCAATTAGAGAACCGATCTCCGATTTTTAATTAAACGCGTGTAATGCGATTGTTTTAATCAAGTGATGCGCACATGTCAAGTGTTTGTGACTTCCGTATACATCCTCGTGGAACCCCGCGTGTCCCTTCGTCGGACATATCGGATCTGATCCCACTAGCGTGCGATTCGGATAATAGTCATAAAAAGGGGCTCACTCCCACCCACTGCAATCCCTATCCCGATTGCTATCCGCGCTATGTTACATTGTCTGGTTGAGTATAACCATTTCAATGTATTTCTACATGCCGTCTATTGGACAAACGAGTTGTTAAGCCGCAGCCAGGATGTTCTCGAGGGTCTCAGGATTGTATTGTAGACGGCGCTCTGATCTCGATTCCAATTGACGGTTCACGCTAAGCCTAAAAAGAGTAAAGACCCAATAATGCAACTGCGCGGACATTCCGGTGCAGAGTCCCTCGTCAGGCTTCCGACAATGGGCCAGGCCTATATCTGTCAGCGGAATCAATTCGGATAAAATCGCTAGCGGTTGATTGCAAGTAACTAATTCCGTAGTCATCGCCGGTCAGTCGGTGTCCTTAATCGAACGGCTTGATGGATTTCGAAAACATCAGCAATGGTATGGTGTCACAATTGCGCTCGATACAGTTGACGACATTACCGTGGAACATCTGTCAGGTTTAATCAGAAACGATTCAAACATTTTTCATTTTGTGCTGGCTTGATCGAGTTCGCGATTTTGCACCAAATGTACGAGGATTAATTTTTTGAGGGAATTTAAATTGTGTTCGATCTAATAATACGCACGTTCGAATTTATTTGTCATCCATTGTATGCTGGAAGTAAAATTAAAATAGAACGGTTCGAATAACGACGTACTATCCTTTCACGATTGCAAACCGTACGTGGATTTGGCGTCAAAAATTTAATTTTATGTTCGAACGTGGATTAGCGTATTTCATGGACTTTTATGTTTGTTCGAATATAATTTTTGTTGCAGCGAAGGAAAGCACTCCATACTTTACTTTTTTAGTAGCTTTTACTTGAAATATTTAACGTATCTTTATTCTAACTAACTGGTTCCTTTATTGGTGCTAATACCACGTCCCCTTACATTTTATTGGTTCGTGAAAACATTTCGACTCAACAATGTCTTTCAAATTAGACATTTGGCCATATTGCAGCGCGGCAAACGGGCTTAGCATTCGGAATACCAACGACTCCCCGACTCAGTCGTCCACAAACCGTTGCTCGCGAAATCTTCACACCCTTTCGATCTCGACATAGCCGATTTAATTCTCGGCGTGATTTATTATTTAGACGCGCACGCACTTCAGTCGTCCCATAACTCCTGCTCTACATGGTTGATCGTGCTCCTCCTATCTTTGCGCCGCTTAAATTATTACCCAGTCAGTCCACCTTCTCTGAATGCAGCTCGCGATCGAAGCCGCCGCCATTGCCGAACAACCAGCGCCCCCTGGGGTCCACGTGTCGGCAATGTATCAGCCGTGTCTGTGACCGGTGTTGATCAAGGAACCGTTTCCTCCTGAGGCCTCATTTACACTTTGAAGACGAGTTGGATAGATTTAAATATATGAAGAAGCCTAATACATGTGTACGTCGAAATGATGCACTTGTGAATCGAATGGAGTCAAGCGTGCTTGAATAATTAAGGGCTGCGTTTAACCATTTGTTTGTAATTCCTGAATGAAAATGCGCCATCTCAAAGCAGCACGATCATCTCAAACACTCGTTGAACATTGAATATCCTAAGCCTAATCCTAAGCCTGTGCCTTTTTTACTGCGATCTCAAAGGTAATACGCTCACACTGTTTGTGACTGGACATTTTATATAAAACTTTTATTTTCTCTTACTTATGCTTTTATCGAGAGCCAATATTGGGAAAGGTAGTCCATTTAAGAGTGAGTCAGGAGTATTCATGAGCCTTTACCGGCGCTGATTAGGTGGCTGATGAATTGTTGCGAGGATTGTTAAATTGGTTCCAAACCAACGACGGCGTGAGACAGAAATAGTTTTTCTGCGAGATGTTTAAATATAAGTCAAGATACCGACAAATATAAATAATTGATATGTTGCAACGGTTTTAGAGGTTGTATAATTTTTATTCGCGATATGTGTGCACTTATAATTTCATTTTTCATTAGCGCATCTGTACAACAACTGAATTATTTCCTGCCATTGTTGAATTCAAATTTATATTTGCGTTTATGTTTCGCCATTTATAAACTGTTCCTTGTCTTTAGTGTTTCATTAATTGAATGGCCTTTCAGCTTTGTTGATCAAATGGATTAAGAGGAACGGTATTTTTGGGCCTGCGGTTCAGCACTCGCTAAATGAGGGAGTTCGCCAGTTGGCCCTTGATGTGTACGGATATTTCGTTTCGTCTTTGGCGTCACTTCTGGTCACTTGGTTTCCGCATGACGTCACGAGTCTTTAGGCGACTTTATATATTTATAGGGTTCAGCCTTTATAGCTAGTGTGTGTGTGTGTGTGCATGTATGCGCGTTCTCGTTTCCCGATACGCGTAATCAAATTGGCCGTGCGCAACTGAGAGAGGGATCCATTAATGCGACTGCACGAGCGCTCTGCACTGACTTCGGGGCTAACGGAAGAACCCGAAGCCAGCGTGGAGGTTTGATTAAATTTGTTCTAAAAGCTCTGCGACGGCGAATTAGATGCGGAAGTCAGCCGTGAGGACTGGCTCCTGGCTTGCTCTCTCTCTCTCTGACCGACAAAAAGGGCTAGTTGAAGTGATTCGCTGTCACGACGCGACCTTGCCATCCGCCTGGGTGACGCGAGCGCCGCTCAACGAATTGGAGAGATAGAAACCAGCGGTCAATAACGTATCGCGACTGAACTGCTAGTTTTTTAAAAAAAGCAATATGCAAGTAAATTATTTTTTAGTACGTTTGACGTCATCTTGTTTGCGTTGAAATGAAGTGCGAGACATTTGTCGCGGCTGTTAAGGTCAGAGGTCGCCAGGGTGATCATTTTGGACATTTTGAATTTAATGAACGTTAAAGAACTCGCATTATAAATTGATTTTTCATATGCCGAATGATCGTGATGTGTGTGTGATCGATGATGAATGCGATAGAACGACGCATTTATCCCCCTTGACCACCGTCTCCTTATCTCTAAGCAAAATATATTTCTATTAAATAACTTTACACGTTTTGTTCCATGGAAACGTTACTTTATTTGGGACAGACACGCACGCTCATATAGGAAGGAGTATGCGATGGGCCGAAACATGATGTCATTTCCATGGAACAAAACGTGAAATGATCCATCGTATCTTGCGGATGGGATCCTGAATGAATCAGAACTGCAGTGTACTTCGTTCGACCAACCCCAAGGATCACTCCTCGAGCCATCGATCCTATCAGCCGCGATTGATGTACCGATCAAACTGTTCGTGCCTTTGGATTCCAGGAACAGTCGGATTTGTTCAAACTCGTATCGAATGAAACCATGTCGGCTGGACAGTATTCACAACAAAAGCACGCTAATAAGATAGACATGATAGCCCAGGTACATTAGAAGTACGAGTATATTTATTTTGCAGAAACTTCGCAGACTGAGCCATACTTTGCTCTGTCCAAAAAAAATTAAATTCGCCAATCCACAATAAATCGAAAATATACCCACTTCTCTATCATTAGTTGTGCTCGAAAGCGACGGAGAAAATCCGTACGGTTCCAAAAAATTATGGAAATCGAAAATGATGACTAGGAGGTAGGTCGTGGACATGCAATGTGACCAATTGCTGAAACATGTCCAAGTTTCATCAACTTTCCGTTTCTCGTCATCGTGGATAGCTGACATTTTAAATTTTGTTTCCTTGATTATGACGGTGGTCTACGAGGCTTTCTCGAATGCAGATCTAAGAGTATTTATCTATTTCTACTGTAACTGTCGGATCATCATGCTACCGCATATCTAGCATTTCATGTCAGTTGGCCATGGACGCCACTCGCGACACATTGACGACTCGTTCAGTAACAACCGGGGAATAAATTTTTAATCAGAAGTCGCTAGCTGAGAATGTCACTACTAGCTAGCAAACACGAAAATAGCCGTCGGGGGAGCTAGTACAGTCTGTGTGGTATATAGGTGGTGGTAGTGGCGGTGGTGGTGGTGGTCTTGCGTCACCGTAGAGAGCTGAGAGTTTGGGAGGAGGCGAAAGTCGAAACTCATTTCGAGTGTGTTGCGCGCTCATAGACTGACTCTTTCCCGGCGGCAGTGATCGAATTCGACTTGGGCCGCCATTTGTCGCTTTCGATTTGTCCCGATCGGTGGTGCTCCTGAGATCCCAGGTGCGCTCATTGACAACGTCACAGGGCTTCTCTAAAACAAATTATGGAATTAAAGTGTTGTCCCGATAAATTAAGAAACGTTAATGAAAAAAGCAATATCGGTCATAAGAATTTGAATAGCAGGTTTTTCAATTTAAAAAATAAATATTTTAGTCAATTTGTTTTTATGTTTTTTGAAAGTTATTAAATTAGATTTTTTTGTAATATAAAATGTTTTTAATTACATTACATTATTGTTTTTAATGAGTTTGAATAATCCATATGAGCATTACGTTGCATCTCTCCTCGTGGATCTCAGGAGGACAATCCCGGCCCGTGGAGCCTGCCCACCCTATCGATGGTGGCACGGTGCCCGATTTTTATCCGCTGACGAGACGTCTCCATAGATGTCCGTGCTGCATCACTTCCACCCACCTCTCCACCCACCTCACCCGTCATCTTCAGCCCCTCCCCCTTCCCCTATTCACCGATCCCCCCGCCTCACTTCGTTGCATTTCGACTAATATTGACAGTGTCTAGAAACCTGAGTGTAACAGCATGCAGTCTGTCGCATCAAGATCCTCCTGAGCACCACATTCAACATCCCCTTGCTTTTCCTAGGTGTATTTCCTAGGCAAAGAGAAACTAAAAATTGGCACACCCTTTTCGCTCTTACCGTTCGAAGATAAGTGGTACTTGTGTCCCCTTATTTAATGTTTTTGGTAGCGTCTGAAATTGTATTGATTGACCAGCCTTGTAAAAAGAAGCTTGTGTGATTTTAATCCGTTAATTTGTAATCATGAAATTTTTTTTTATTTGGAAACTATCTATGATATATCGATAGTTTTTGTGAACTATCACCCAAAAAGATATTCCACTGCTCGATGTGGTGAATTGATTTACCCACTCTACGCCACTACGGGCAACAATTGCAACCAGTCACCTACCTACCAAATGACGAAATGTGCGCCACATACTTACATTGCAAATAGAGGCGTCGTTATTTTAACAGTGGCGAAAAATTCTAAGATTTCAAAGTCTTCTATATTTTGTATTAGTTTTTCTTGGAAGGAGTTTATTATTAAGATTTCTTCCGTGAATGCCGCCCTTACACCATTAGGAAAAATTAAGAGGATATGCCAGAAAAAATTTAGAATGAGGAAACTTTCTTAAAAACTGCTTGACGTTACCGTTCAGTGATAAGACGCTGCGTCCATACTACGGCTCGAAGGATCTGAGGTTGATATTTGTATGTGTATGCGTGTGAGTACGGCACACGCTTAGCCAGGTATATGCGAGCCCGCCGTATGTGATGGCGGTCGTCAGGGGCAATGACAATAACTTTTGGCAACGGTTTTTACTTTTTATCAGCATTTTGTTACCCCAACGCTTCCCCCCACCGGCGCAACCACCACCCACGCCGGCTCCACTACCGCCACCAGTCCATATCAACGGGTATCGATTCGCCGAATCGATGGGTACGGCCGCGCATGACCGCGCCTCTCGCTGTATAGATACTGTAGATGGTCGGGGGCCGGATTGAGACTGCCGGTTTGAGGCGGGGCCCACTGGGGCTCCCCCATGTGGCAATGTGGCATGTCCCCCTCCGCTCGATTCCACGAGGCCGAGCACAGTCAGCACCCAAGCTGTAACGATTTTCTTATTTTTCTTTTTTTTTTTACTTCCTCCTCCCACGAATCCATATCGTATGATCGCATATCTCAAGTGGAAGCGACACGCTAACTCTTGAAAAACCAAAATAGAGACGTGGGGCGTCCGATATACTCTCGAGACCTGGCTCTGGATTTCTTCGGAATGGTAACTGAGAAGTCGTGAAATTATTGTTCTTCCCTGATAACATATTGGATAGATCACCCAACGATTGGTCTAAAAGAGATCTGGATTTGAGTCCGAATCTGGTCACATTTCGGACAAATATCTGGACAGATGGTAGATGGTGTGTGCGCTTTGAGTGTGAGGTGGAGATTATTATTATAATTTATCGGGTAATGACGAAAGTGTGGGGTGAGTTTGTTCGTGTTTTGTCGAGTGTTTCACAAATCTTCAATTTTTTTATTACTTCTGAAGATCAGATGTAAACTTAGTTTATTGACGATCTTGTAGCAGATTTTTGATTGCTGTCCAAACAATCCTTTTATATATTTTTATTATAACATCACACAGTTCCTTTAAAAACAATTGAAATGCAGGTTCAGACTCGTTGACATACTTACTGTGATTTTTTATGCATTATATTTCATTAAAATTCAACTGTGGCGCTTGTAAAATTTAAATACAAGTATACTTGTTTCGATCATCACGAATGACGTGCTGCTAATGACTAGACTTGTACGGATGTAACTACTCTGTATTGATTGGTACATGGTGCAGGTATGACAATTAAATCACCACTAAAAATTATGAATCAGACGTGACCAGGAACTTTCGAAAATGCCAATTAATATTTTTCGTTCATAAATTATACATATCACGAACGCAGTGCTCGATTGTCGAATAAATTACAAATGGTTCAAACTAGTTTGTGGAACTAGAAACAGGAGCCCCCAACATAGGCCTTGATCCATTACTATTAGTGTTGCTTAAATATTTGATTGGCACGCTCGGTGCCTAGCACTTCAGGTTAGTTCGAATTACGACGAGTCGGGGTCCATTATTAATATACAGTGAGAGTCACAGCGAGTGATTCGTTTTGTGACGGCGGAATATTTTTCCGTCCGCTTGTGGTGCTGCATCCATGTGCACGTGGAAGGTCAATGCAAGCGTTGTGTGTGTATAAAAGACACGGCCCACCACCACCGCGCTTTCGTGCGGCGTGTAGGCCTAATTTCATCTAATTGTCCGGCCGCAGCTTCATGTCCCCCGCAATCAATACTGGCCTTGCAACGACATTCTTATATTTGTGTCGCTCCGTCGACCCCAATAGTCGGCCGACTTTGGCAGGCGAGGTCCGATCCGGTTGGTCGTCGTCGGTGCGGCCAATTTTCATCCACATTTGGATCGGCCCTCGTGGCGGTGGACACTCGTGCCAATGTCGATCGTTTTCTCGTTGTCCCACAAAGGTACATCTGCAGTGTGTCGCGTACAGCTATAGACATCATACCCTTGAATAGGAGAAGGGAGGGGGGGGGGGGAGAGTCATTGGCTATTGGGACTTGGATGTATGTGGGTGGAGGCGTTAGAGGGTGGGGTAGGCCGTTGAGAGCAATGGATCCGCCGTCCTTCTAATCCCTCCTCCCCCAACGTTGAGTGGTGGTGCAGCGACTACAGAGCGTCCACATTGTAGTTTGTGCGCATGACGAGTCCTTTTGGACGGCGGATCCGAGCAGAGAGCAAGCTCACTTCATCCGCATTATTGTTACTGAACTTTTGAGCGCAAAATCAATTGTCGGGACGTACGTGTGTGCACACAACATGGTCGAAGGTGCCGTTGACATTCAAGTAGGCGAAGGGCCGCTACGAAAGTGTTGGTAGCTACTCGAATTTGTGGCTAGTAGCTATTTTCTCCATTTTGCAAGCTTGAGAGAAAATTTGCATAGTGGCAGGGATCCATAACCGCTCTGGTGGATTGACATTTACAGATGACGGGCTTTTCCAACTTTGTGTCCAATTTTTTAAAATAATTTTGAGCGAGAATGTACGAATCAATTTACACGTCTTATCTGTACATATGTACTAGTTCCTCACGTAGTAAAAATATGTCTTACTATTTTTCTGTGATAGTGCCGAACAATTAATTATACTTAGTAGGAGGTAGGAGCCGATGATAGTTATCACTCAGATAATAATTGGGGATTGCAGGACTACAATCAGAAACTCGGTAACGAAGATCGTTTAAACAAGGAAAGTTAAACAATCTTCTCAAAAATAAATAAAGAAAATAGAAATTTGCGACGTTTGTCTGTTGGGTTTTCGCAAATTTCAATTTTCTTTATTTATCTTTGAGAAAATTGTTTAACTTTCCTTGTTTAAACGATCTTCGTTGCCGAGTTTCTGATTGTAGTCCTGCAATCCCCAATTATCAGAGTAATTAATTATACGCATCCACGAGCAAACATGTATTGAAGTTTTAAATGATTTCCAAAGGAATAATGTATCCGCGATCAGAAACGAGATAGACACAGCAACTAATGGATTGCACTCACTAATTTAATCAGTTTGGTATTTAATCAATTATTTCTTTGAAAATTCTTTAATTAAAAAATAGCTTCTATAAACTTTTACAATGTGTTGAAGTGCTGCCACAAGCACGCATTGCACATACCGAACGAGCAAACGACTCATGGGGTCATCACGAAACACGGGGTTACTTTGAAACATGGGTCATTTTTAGAGTCGAGAAACGGGTCGCTCTGAAAAAGTACGAATCACTTTGGAACACTGGTCGTCGTATGAGTCCTCCTCACATGTCACTTTTCGATATTTGATAATGTTGAGATTGGGTCATATTGGCAAGTTGAAGTGCGAATGATTAGCAATGTAATGTGTTGACTGATGTGAACCTTGGATCTGTCAAGTCGCGTGGGTTCGGGTCTGTATCCGGATACCAAATAGGGTGTGTCTCCGCGCGTCGACATCAGCCGCTTGTTCATTCGATATTTCTGTAAAACACGCGTTCATGGGTGAGCAGTCCTACACGAGCCGCTCCCCCAACCCCCGTAAGCTCTTAATGCGACTAATTCGAGATACTGATGTCGACTGGTCACGTGAACGTTGTCAACGACTCTCTCAATCGTCTTTCCCATATTACTGTTCTTTTCAGCGAGCCTAAGATAGTCGCCACGAATGATGTCTTTACAGTCGTTCTGCAGATTTCGAACCATCTCGGTTTCGTCTTTATCTGCTTTATATTTAATTTATTAATCATTTTTGTTTTCTGTGTCTGTATTAAATAAAAATCATTATGGGGCGTAGGCTTAAGAATTACTTTCATCTTCCGTGTGATTTATTTTGGGTATTTTTTGCCAATTACTTCAATCGATTTCTGTTTTACTTTTTAGATCTATTCGTCTTTGTTGAGAATAATTTCGTAGGATAAACCATGGAAACCAGTTTTGAAAAGCAGATTGCGATTTCACAAAAATAATGCAAACCGTCTCTATCATTTGTGCATTCATTGGCCTCTGCGCATAACAGTTATATGGTGTATTGGGAGCCTTCGGATGGCTCTCCGTTGAGAATCGGTTCGTTGAGTCGGAATAGCTTGATGATCGGAAAGCTATCGTTGGTACAATCGGTAGGTTTTTTTTATACTATCGTCCATTAAGCATTCACGGCGCGAATTTGAATTTGGTGGAGTGAGCGCCTGTCGTCACCTGCCGAATGATGAAACGTGAGCCACCTAATGACAAAGCGCTGCACCCATATGCTCAATCGGGGAAGCCCACGCTGCCGTTAGCTCGTTCCCGCCCGCCGCATAGTTGGGCCGCGTTGCAGCGCGCCCGCGATCGGTCGAACTCAGCCGGCACGCGCCTACGTGCGCATGCCGCCAGTCGATAGTTCCGCTCCCGCGATCAAAAGACGTTTGCGGACGCCACCTCGATCTTTTTCCCCCGCCCAGGTTTTTGGCCCCGGTTGCCGTCGACGACGACGTATGTAAGCTTATATTTAAGTTAATTAGCCGCTACACGATGCCGGCAAGACCGAGCAGGCTAAAGCTCCGGCGTCTGGTTGTCCTCCTGGGATCCGTGGATGTGCGGGCGAGTCCCGATTCCCTCGGGCAGTTCGCCTTCCTCATCGTGCTGGTGACCCTGGGGTCAAGGTCATCTGGGGGTCTCTAAAATGAACGAGAACGACATAGAAATTCTGAGACGAATCACTGCAGCAGTCAATTTCGATAGTAAGTGAAACTTTAACGAATGATTTTGTTCACTTCCGCACTTCATTTTTGCAGCCAGATTTCCATTTGATAAAGAACGATTTGGAGATTTTAGTTTTTGAATTGATGTAATCAGAATTTTGATTGAGTGAAGGCAATTTATTGCATGCCTAATTTGTATTTTTGTTCGCCTCTGGCCACAAGAGGGCGAAGGCGTGTATGCCGTATGCATTGACCTCCGGTAATAGACGCTCCACTTGAGCTTCGCAATCTCTGATATTGAAATTAAAAAATTAATTAAAATTAAAAATTAAAAAATATTCTAATTAATCCAGCTATGCAAATTGTTTGGAACTCTTTATGTGGCAGAAAGTTGAATTTTACAGTACGTTTGTAGACCGATCTGTATTGTAGAGGTTTAGTGAAACTGTTATATCAAGCCCTGCAGGCATGAAATATTTATGCCATCAGATTGCACTCCGATCCTATGAATATATTTAGCATTCCTGGGAGCGGCGGCTCGTCTTATGAGGCCAGGGAGGCCGAGTAACTTCAAAAGCAACTCAAAGCGGAACGATTTTAATTAAACATTACCTATATTGTTGGGAGGGGGATTACAATACTGTAATAAGACAATATTATCTTTTTTAAAAGATTGTATTGCAAATGTTGATGTGTTAAAAAAAAATAGTAGTGTTCGCATTTTTCACCAGCCGTCATTACCTACCTAGACGATAACGCCCCACGGTTTGCACATTTTCCTCTGCGGTACACGAACGAGCAGTTCTGCTTGAAACGTGTGCGCTTGGTTCGTGGCTTCATGAATAAATCGGAGCTCATGTCTATGTCTAGGCCTATTTGTATATATAGGCCAGCTGCCGCAAAGCACATCGCTAACCTAATCCGCACCGACAAAGTTGTCCTACATAAAATAACTACGGCTTGTGCTAGCGTCAGACAGGCAGCCCGACGGTCCCGACCCCGCGATTCGAGTCCATGATTTTCGGATAAAATTCGCCTACCAAGCTTCGACGTTGTTCGACTTGTCCGAAAACAGCGAGTGTGATGGCCAACACTGTATAAAAAAATTGGAAATTTGATGAAATTGCGTTGGAAATTCCTGCCTTATGTCAGTTGCGATGATGGTCGCCCAAATGTTTGTTAATTTATATGGATCAACCCTTTTACTAAGCTCGCGTGACTATACCTTGTGAACTGCGAATCTGCCAACGTAATTTTAATTGCCTTTATCATGAAAATAAATCGTTGCATTCTTTCTAGTTCTTTGTTTCAATCGCAAAATTATCGTTTCTGCTACTAACTTTCTAGCTTTTATCACATATTTTAATTAATCACATGTATAGCGTTTCGATTTAATTAAATTTTCGTTTATTTATTGATTATTTACGAAGGCTTCTTTCTCTCCGTATGTACATATACTGTACATGTAAAGTATATATTTCAATTATAAATATCTGATACACTTTGCCTAAGCACTGAGGGGTACAGAATCTTCCTGTTGTGATCCGTCACTTCAGTGAATTCATCATCATCATCATCAACTGCTCAATGCACATATTTTTTTTTTTTTACAACAAAACGGTACCTTTTGGTTTAATTTCAGTCCACCGCGTATACACCATTTTCGAACGCAAAATAAACTTTCAGTTTCATAAATAGCTTTCAAGGAGCATATATGTATTTTTTTATTTTGAGAATATAAATGCTTTAGCAACCACTTTGCAAAACAATTGCTTACCCTTTTTAGTTATTATTGCGTGCCGCTGTACATGTTTCGGTACGGGTAATGTCTACTGTACAAGTAAAGCGTATACGTGTGTACAGGGAAGTTGGAGGGGGGGCGGTGAGCTTCGTTCATAGATCGTCTTTATGTGCCCATAAGTCGTTTAATCATTAACGTCGTCCCGCGACCGTCCTATGTGTAATTTGCCGGGCTAAAAAATTGATAGCACAATCGCATTACCGATTTATTAGCAGTGCATATATATCGGCCGATACATATAGACTTGTACGTACGTACGTGTACCGTGTTTGTCGGTCCAATGTCCGTGGAGACCTTGCTTGGTTGTTTTTTTTTCTTCCTCCTGCTCTTCTCTTCTCGGCGGCCGGCGATCGGTTTAATAGTCACCGGTGTCTTGCCCTCGCCAAATCGCCCAATTTATGAACCGGCGGGGAACGTTAGGACGCAATGGCCAGTGATAGCCGAATTTATTGGCTCTGTAGCCAAAGCCACGCTCAAAGTAAATACGTGCGTTCAACAACGAGCCTATACGTACATAGCCCGCTATTCGCAACGCGCTTGATCACTAGGCGACGTTGGTCTAATTTTTAGCCTGGGGGTAGGAATTAGGATGGCAATTTTGGACGAAATTTTATTTTTGTTGCTTGTAATTTTTTTTCTTTTTCTTAATTTATTGTCAGAGGTATCGAGATGTTAGCGTGTTTTTCTCGTGGCCCGTGATTGCAGTTTCGATTCCGGCTGACACCTTCGAAATTTTTGGGCTTGTCGGGCGAGATAAATTCCTGTGCACGCCATCTTTCAGAATGGAAGTAAATAATGACCGGTGCCTGTACGATACCTGGACGTTAAAGATTCCTAGGCAGCCTAGGTTATGCAAAATTACCAGGTCGCCTACCTTGGGGGGGGGGTATAAGATGACCAATCACTGGTGAACCTCCTTAAGTAGCCTTAATTTTATTTTATTGTAACTAGTGTGAGCAATGCGAACTATACCTTTTTGAATGAGTGACAATTTTGAGCTTCAATTATAGAGTACTGTATATACAGGGTGGCCTAAAAAAACGTTTCGCTCAAAATTTGATCATAAAATTGCAAATCTTTAATTTATTCCATAGAAATTTGGCACACATGTGGGCCTTTACTTTCTTTATGCTATGGCCTCGCGCACGTGCAACTCCTTGACGTCATCATTCGAATTCTTAAAAGTTCAATGTGGTGCTCGCTACACAAGAGCGAAATGCGATTTGGTTTTTACGTAAAACGAAAAATGTTAGTGCCTGGCAATTTCTAAAAGAATTTCCGGATAAAAACTGTACGCTAGGTGGCTTGAAGGTGGTTCTGCGCAAAATCGATGAATTTGGATGTGCTGATCGCCGCCATGGAAGCGCTTGCAAGACCGAAAAATGTGCCCATCACATTGTGCCTAAAGAACCAAGAAAATCCTGTAGTACACTACAGTGAATATAAAAATAAAAACTAAAATACAATGCAATAAGCCAACATCAGCCACAATTTTACTTGAACTGACATTGCAAATAATTTGCTAGTTTTATTGTTCATGATCAAAAACATAATCAAAAATGACCTATAACCCTTTGCAAACGTTTGCAGGTGGTGGCGCCACAAGCATGTGGGAGAATCCGCTTTTTCGCTCAGGCGGTTCTTATAATGTTTATTGATGGCGTGTCGTCGAGTATAATATGTACGGTAGGCGAGCTCAGATGTTCTGTTTTGAAACCATGACATCCATTTATAATTGAAAGCAATGAAAACAAATGGGTTTTTTGTTATTATCGTTTTATGAAACAT
>JAQGBY010001940.1:0-25900 GCA_034698785.1 Mycogona germanica | reverse complement strand
GGTGAGGTGCCAGTCCCTATTGGTGTTGATTCTGTTTCCACACTTGTATTGATAGTATCTGTAATTGGGGTTATCTCATTACCAGTGGTTATCTCTGGTGAGGTGCTGGTCTCTATTGGTGTTGATTCTGTGTTCTTACTTGTATTGATTGTAGATGCAATTGAAATTTTACAAGTCCTTATTTTTGGGTTAATGAAATTTTCACTTGCTATTTCTGATATTTCACTATTTGCCAATCGCTGTAGTTGTGGTTTAGTGCAGTCCGTGCAGTCGAATGTGTCCATTTGGTATTCATTAAATTTAAACAATTTTGTAGTGGGATATGATTTATATTGTGCACAGTCAAGATGGTTGTTCAAAATTTGAATTTGTGATACTGAATATGTTTGAACCTTTGGAAAAATATTTCGTAAATTTACTTCAAAATTTTCAATAAGTCCAAAATCTTTTGAAACATAAAATATAAATTGAATCACTGATCCATGCACTTTAAAATGGTTATGTTTCCCATGTGGTTTGAATATCATGTTTTGAGACATGTCCTTGCGACTATTATCCACCCCAAAAGCAACAGAACTTATGTTTCTGTTACCAATTGGGTAATTAAATATTATATTAACAGTATATTCATTTTCATTGCTAGATTTGCATAGAAAATTATGACCAATTATATTGTCAAATACACTATTATGTGGGCCTACATGAACCAATGCAACTGATCGATATTCAACTTCAAAAACCGTGGTTCTATTTGCTATCGTTTTTGAAATGCTACCTGATGGAATTTTAACCCTGTCATTATCTCGATAGATCTGCATCAACCAATTTTTCATTGCCTTAGGAAGGTTAGCATCTAAATGTATATCTTTTTGAGCGATTTTATTTTTGTAATGGAAAACTTTGCTCTGCCACTTATTCTTGTTCTTGAGTGACTTGTCGTTTCCTGATTTATATCCACCCAACCAATCTATATCATATCCATTAAGCCCAGAGTTGATGTATTTATTGTAATAACCACTGAGCTGCTGGCGTAACCAATAGTACTTTTTTCTACCATTACCATATTCTGTTGGCTTGCTCTTATCAAATGCTGAACTAGTGTCATTGCTGGCTAGCCATTTAACTATCCACTTTTTCCATGAGTAGCTATCAGTTTTATTCATATTTGTATTTTTCACATCAGAATCAGCAGGGCCTGTTTCGCCATTTCCATTTTTGGAGAGCCATTGCCTTGCCTGAATGGTCCATGAATTTATTTGGGATTCGCTTAGATCATCATCATCATTATTATCATCATCCCATGTGTCGCTTCCATCTTTGGCAGATGATTCATTTCTATTATAAATAATCGCGATCAAGTTTTCATATAATTTTGTCAAATTGATTTCATTTTTAGACTTAGTTCCGTTGTGGTTGTGATTGCCTTCAGACTGGTTGAGTTTAATCCAATTCCACCAATTGGACCAGTCTCTACTATTGTTTTTCCTCAATTTCCATTCATTTTTGCCACGTTGAATGATGTCTTCATCATCATCAACATCAACATCATCGTGGAGTGTAGAGTCATCACCATCATCATGGAGTGTATAGTAATCATCATCATCATGAAGTGTAGAATTGTCTAGTGTGCTGGTTCCATTGTGTGGGAATGAGTTGTCACTTTTAGAATGCTTACCGAAGATCCATTTCCACGCTTTGGTCCAGAATGATTCTGAACTATTGCTAGTTTTGTTTGGAGTTGTGCCATCGATTATAGTTGAAAATGTGACTGTCGATGCATGCCCATCAGCATGGGATCGATAATATGGTTCTGTGATGTCCTCCAGATTTTCTTGGTCACCACTCTGTCCCTTAGATTCCTTGCTGTTCCACTTAGTATTTCTCTCTTTTCCTTTTTCATTAGATCCACTTTTTCTATGTTTGTTGCCATGATCTTTGTGTGGTTTTGTCTGTAAATTTGAAAAGGGCCATCTTTAGACATTTTAATATAGGTTTGGAGAGAAATTAATTTTAAAAAAATATTATTAAAGTAAGTCAGTACGTGTATCTGCAGTGGTTGTGTGATGACCTCCAGATTTTCTTGGTCACCACTCTGTCCCTTAGATTCCTTGCTGTTCCACTTAGTATTTCTCTCTTTTCCTTTTTCACCCGATCCACCTTTGCCATGATCTTTGTGTGGTTTTGTCTGTAAATTTGAAAAGGACCATCTTTAGACATTTTAATCCAGGTTTGGAGGGAAATTATTTTTTAAAAATAGAATTAAAGTTAACTCAGTACTTCCATCTGCAATTTTGCTACAAGGACCAATCCGCTGATGGATGTACTGAGTATGGTTCGGTGGAGGATTGTGGTATCTATGTGGTAAGATTTCTCCTCCCGCAGATGAATCGATCGATAATAAACGTTTAAATTCGAATTAGTTGATAAAATGTAACGAACAAATAAAGTGCAATGCCCGGCAATGTAACGACTTAAAAGTTTGTTTTACCATGCAAATCCTGTCTTTGAATCTTTCTCATGATGCAACCAAATATGGTAACAATTGTTGTCAATATTTTTGCCCAAAGAAAGTGAACAAAGTTTGAATGTCTGCATTTAAAATTTATTTTATTTTTATGTGTTATCTTCTAGAATAACAAAATTCATGTTTAATAAAATTTAGAATAACACTGTTAAACTAATTCTGTATTGCGAGGAGGGACTCCTAGGAGCATTTGTCGCTCCCATCACGAATTGACATTTTCCTATTTTGAAGGGAGCCTCGCATAGAATCCGTTTACTGAGCGCTTTCTGTGCGCTCACTCACGGCTCCGCTCTCGATATAGCATGAGCGGCAATGGCACAAGATTAGCGCTCAGTTTTGGCACGAATTTTTCACGCATCAGCGCATCAGCTGAGAAATATTTCCATTAGCTTTACGTGCAGCCGCGCCATCTATTGAGCAACAACGGCGTGTGAATGGATCACTACATCACTCCATTTTGGTGTAAATAAAATAGATCGTAAGAGCACACAAAAGTTGCAGGGGAGCGGAGCATGCTGATGTCTCCCGTGACCGGAGAAGATCGGATCCTTAAGAGCATGCTGATGTCTCCGGTGTAAACACCACTTAATTGAGGTTGTACTCAATTGGACTCACGCACGCACAAATACTGTATCGTTTTTTAGATTTCCCAAATTAGATTTACCTTTTGTGTATCGGCGAGCGAAACGATGGCCAGCAGCAAGCAGGCAGCCACGAGGATACCAGTCCTGGTTAGAGGTCCCATGATGGAAAAGTTTGTTCTGCGCAGATCTCACCTGAGATCCGAATACAGTTTCTCATTGCGACACTTTCCAGTTTTATATGATCGGCGGGTGTTATTTCGAATGCCAAGTCGGTTCCACGAATCGTGCGTGTTTTCGAAGTGAGCAGTGGGTGGAAGTCACGTGACGCCCTAGTGACAGGCACAATAGTTGCTTTGCCGCCCTCCATCTTCCTACCTACATGTGTTCGATTAGCAAACACGAGTACAACACATCGAACAAGTACTGAAAGTTCTAATGAAGAGGGGGATCGGTTGCGGTCTAAATTTTAATACGTAATCGATCCAGTTAGCCAAACCACAATATTCGTTTATTAGATCCTCCACTTGAGTCGTTTCTGGTTTCCGGTGAACCTCAAAGACATTCATGGTCGTAAAGGAGCACCGATGCCGGCATCAGTGCTAAGTTTCTGGCACCGGCATCTGACATCTGGTTTGTTGCCAAACAATCGGACGGTTCCATTGGCATATCAAAAAATCTAAAAACAACGTTTGCCAGTCTTTGAAATTCAGAAATCGCCATCTTGAAGCAGTTAATCATATAGTGGTGTAAGTCGTATTTTTCTAGAATTGAGAAACAAGAGATTTTACTAGATGCGTCATCTTAGGGTTCCATGTACCAGACCAATTTGTGCTGCCCTCTGTTGGTGCTATGGAGAAGTTTTGGCTTACGTCACATTTTCAAACGATACAATCACATGTCTAGATTACATTTTTGTCCATAACTAAGAAAATTTAAAAAATCGAGTTTCACCACTTTGAGTTATGTTATATGATGTTCTGAACGTTCTCGACATTTTCGTGACTTACTTTAAACTTTGATAAATCTCAAAAATGCTTGTACAGAGTATTTTCATTAAATAAATAAGATGTGAAGGTTAATTTGCTTTCCAAAGAATGACACATGTTTTTCAACACAATGCTAGCGTGAACCCGGAATAAAGTAAAAACAATGGGACTTCATTTAAACCGGAATTCAGTCACTTTGATTTGGATTTCTAATATGAATAAGATGCGTGTGTGGAATTCCAAGTTCGACTCTGGGGTTATGAATAAAAATTAATTATTCATGTAGTGTCTAATTAGTTGGGATGTTATGAGAGACTTACTAGGTCGATTTTCGGTAGAAAGACATTAAATAATGAAAATATAAATTAATGGCCATTCTGTTGGGTGTTGGGAGTGAACTGGATATTCATTTTTGATGACGTTGCTCGTCCAAACTACTTGATCAGTGAGTAAAGAAATAAATTAACATTTTCCATTCTGTTATGCCATTTTTGAGATGCAGATCAAAAATTGAAGTTTAGAATGTACCGTGTGTCGAGTTCTATTGACATAAAGCCCATGTGGAGCGATCGTCGTCATAGCCGACAAATAAATTGTCATCTATGCAGATGTGACTTAATTAATGTCTCTCGTCGTTCGCGCAACTCAGCTCCGAGAAACATGTGTTTTTACGTTGCACAAATACTGTACTTCACGAGCAATAGTCCATCACTGCCTTTGACATTCATGAGTTTAGTTAGAGCTGGTCCCGCGTCCATTTCAAAGAACCGTTGCCATTGCCCGTCACCATTACTGGTAATTGTTTATGCGCCCATTCTGACGTAACCAATGTCGAACGGTCACCACCCAATGCTGCCAAATCTTGGGTTTATCAGGGAATAGGATACATTTTTAGAAGCACTAAAAAACTCTCTCGACCGTGATGCCATACTGTTTCTAAAATCTCACTTGCTTTCAGTAGAGTACTCTGTAGTCAGCCACTGGTGTGGCCATTTGGCAGAGGGCTACGTTTAAATAACAGAATTACTTATATGCTGTCTCGACTACTCAGTTCGCAAAATGCGTATGCCCTTTATCCACAAAAAAATGTCTAGCACATAAAAAAAATTCGCTAAATTTCTTAAAAATTAATTTTCCTCAAAGGTATTTTTTTTCAAGCAGCAGGAGATTTCCGAGAATGTGGCAACTTGGCCACATTCCCCCCAATTGTCATTGGCACTATATGATTCGGTCACATTGGAAATTTGAGCGCGATCATAGTTTCTGTGGCATTTTTATTTGAAAAAATGATATCACGGTTCGGTCTTCCTTATTGAGTAACATTTTTGAACGACCAAATTAATTAAATAGATGTCGTAAAGCAGCGCCCTCTGGGATCGGAAAATTTGTAAACAAGTGTTCCAAGTTGCAAGAGAATCGGTTAACATTTCCCCAAAGATGCAATAAAATAAACATAAGATCCCTATTTTATTGGGCCTATTGTATTTGTCAAACGACTACGAATAAATTAAATTTTTTAAAAATTAAATCAAAAACATTTTGCAACTTTTTAAAAATGTTGCGCTTTAAATGTGAGTCGACACGATTTCAAATTCTGTTGCATTAATTTTGTTAGAAATCATGTGAAATACTCAGTAGTACTCCAAGGTATTAATTGAATAATAATTAGACATTCGGGATATAGTGTGGCAAATGTCGCTGGCATCACTGGTAGCACGCGATTGGCGCACGTGAGAGCGACAGCGCCATCTTGGAATTTTCGTTATTTCCTTTTTAATGACAATGCTTAAAACTTCAACGTCTCATATATCGAGAAATACACAAAATCGAGATCTGAAATAAGTTGCACTCGACTACAAATTTGCTGAACTATCTACAGTTTAACTTTGATTCAATTTCGTGAAGCCGTTCCAAGTAAACACCAAAACAGACGACGGCTAAAATAAATTATTAAAAAAAAGGGCAAACTTTCAGGATTATAATAATAAGAATGTCACAAGAACAATAAACTCCACAACAACACAGATTAGGACTACTGTATGCTGTAGTCTGCTCCCTTCGACAAAAAATTGTTCCCTGATGCGCAATTAGCCCGCTGTGATGACGTTAAAACTGAACCCCGATTACGACAAGGTTTTACCGGTAATCGTAAATACAGACGGCAATACGTTAACAGTAGAACGAGTTGAATCTGAGCAATCAATTAGTGTCGATTGACAATCGGGATGACCGAATTATGCTCGATACACCTCGGGACACGTAAAGTCGTGGCTGGATCGATAAATATAAAGGCGTGCTTAGTTATTGGGGGGAGGCAGGGGAGAGGGGATTCCTAACTGGTTTGGCCTAGGCAATTGTAACGTACGACATGAACGCCAGCTGCGATACGTTAATCTTAAAAAGTGTCACACACGTACTATTGAAATGTATTGCTCGTTTGATGGGCACGTACCGGAAACTGGTGCGCTCTATATTTTAAATTTCTTTGGCTTTTACCTGAAATGCGGCTAGGGCCAACGTGAGACCCGTAGTACGCTCCACCGCCGATTGACTACCAACCTGCCGCCCCTCACTCCGACTTCCTCCCGAAAACGTCACCGGAAGCAGACAGAGGCACTTGCTGGTGGCGATCAGCGGTTTGAGAACGTCGGTCACGACCCCCGTGTTGGCTATCACGACTCCCGATGATGTTGTTCGATGATTGTCGGTTGTGTTGGAGTCTCGGCTGCCGACGGACTTCATCTTGGAGACGTTGTCCCTTTGGTCATTTATCAATGCCTCTGGCGTGCCATCAATTTTATCGCTAGTAGACGTGATGCGGTAGGCGAAACCGCTCACTAAAATTCAAGTTCCCTGACAACTTTTAGAAGATAGTGTCAGATTCTTTTTAAATTATTATTGCCAAAAAGCTATTTCCAGGATTATGTTAGTTCTGTAAATTTACATTATGTGACGACTTGTAAATTCTGATGCTCTTTAAACGAATTTTGTCAGAAAATGACAATAAGATTTTCTAATCGAAATCATCAAAATATGGGAACTGATTTTCTACAAAACGCCAATACAGAGTTTATCGTATTTTTCGTCTTATCCTCCGCATCATGGATGATGCGTGCGGTCGAAGTGAGGTGCGGACGATACGTCATACGTACGTAATCCGTTCTTGCGCTTCATACGACGAAAGAACAGTCTATTGCAAGGCACCAAAAATAGCTTTAAATGAAAGCGCAACCAGAAAGAGATTCGGAAATCGCTTTCAAAGTCACCTTGTTTTGCAGTGAAGCTCACGATCGTTTTCACAACGACTACGGGGTTGCGATCAACGTCTTCGTTATCGTTCCGCCGAGAATAGCAGTTACGAACATCGGGGAAACATCGTGTCGTTTTTCGGCTTCCGCCCCCCAAAAATCGTCGTTCGTAAATGTCCACCGATCAGCGTTAGCGAATACAGTTTCAACGTATCTATTTTTCTTCCCCCAAAACCGACAACGTTTGGTTCAGGTTTACGAAATTGAAAATGGATATTCTGCTGCGACAGGAGAACGTATCGGAACACCATCTGGTGCACAAATTACTATATCTATTTTTTTGTGACGTCGATGACTTCGCCGTCGAAGTCACTTTACATGAACATTTTGAATTTTGATGCTCTTCGTGTTCGTGATCGTGTTTGCTTTTTCGACAATGTTGTCAAATTGCGTTTCCTCCCCAGATCCCCAAATCTAATACTATGTTTGGTGGTTTTTTTGTGCTACATCAACATACAATGTTGTCAAATTTATTCTTCTTCTTCTTATCCTTATTTTTATATATATCTTTTATTATTATATTTTAGTGGTCTCATTTTATTAGCAGCGCTCTTTACATCTGTAACTCTTCTTAGAACAGGTGAAGACGCTAGAATAAGATGAGTTTCTTCTCCTGAGACCTTCACCTAAATCTGCAACACCGGATTATAATATAAATGTCATGTCATGTCAATGCCAATAGAAATGTCACCTCGAGTTACGAAAACAGCAAATTCGTGTGCTAAATTCAATTATTGTCACACAAAATTGGAGAAAATGAAATAATTGATCCTGTCTAATGCTTTTAAACTGATTTTATTATATTTTTCGAACTGTATTAATATTATATAACGTAATATCGAATATAATACGGGTTTCAACAATCGTTATTAAATTATCTAAGTGGTTTGACGTCACTTTTAGCCAGCAAAGTTTCCATCAATAACTTTGACAATAGCGGACTTTCTAAACGATATCGTGGTTTTCGAGAACACGTCCACCGTTCTTCGGAAACGTTCTATTGATTAGACACTTTAGTCGACTTAGTTTTAGTGACGTCATAAACTGGAATCGCTGATGGCTTAAATGCAATGGAGTGATGCCACCGTATGGGGTAAAGTTTCGCGCACTAGATGGCGCTGCTGACTGTCTAATTTTTGGTACAATTAAGATTTCGATCCAGGACTGTACGAAATGAAAAGTAACAGCGGTTAGATTGGGTCTCTGAACATTGAATCACTTTTGATTGAGGAATGCCAATAACTCTTCTTTCACTTTATGAATTACGTCCATTCCATTTCCCAATTTTTGATGGCCATTCCTTGACCAATACCGATTCTATCCAAATCATTTTTTTAAAAAATAAATTCGATGCACAGCACCCTATGTTGTTATCAAATGCTGTTAATTTTGTTCTGTAATTAAACAGTTTCATGTTTTAAGCGCCAGATGGCGCCTAACCAACTTCGGTGACCAGTCCATATAGGTGCTATTGCTCTTCCACTTGATGGCGATGGATTCAAAGGAGAGGGTGAACACCATTTCCCAATTGGCAGACTTAATCCACTTATTACTGATCTCCCTCGCAAAGAAAAAGCGCAACCATTGAGAAACAGCAGTCAAGGAACCGTAGAACAGTACAGAAAATTGTATCGCGACATCGCTGAGAACCAATTTTGCAACAGCAGCGAGCACCTTTTTGTGAGTCAGCATTATGTGAGAAGAATCTCGAGTTGTGTGTTATATTTGGGTGGAATTGTTTAATGTGACCTGGAAATGTGATACGAAATTCCGGGATTAAAATCCGATGCGAGGTTTAATTTCAAAACAGGTTATCTGGTGGAAAGCACGTCTGAAATTGAATTCATTATTTGAAATATAGAGTTTCAAAATATTTTCAATTTATGTGCTTTATTTTTATTATTGTACATTTAGTAAATGCACTGTATAATTAAAAACTGCGATTTATAATTTGATAGTATGTGTAAATTATTATTGCTTTTTCGACATTTGATTGATTATTTTGTTGGGTTTGAATATTTCTCAGTTGAATATTACAGATTTTACATTACGTGTACGAACAATTGTATACAACAATTTATAAACAAACAATTTCGTGGAAATACAATTTAGTATTCCCATAATTTATATTTTTTGGCCAAGGGCAATAAATTCCACACCAAAACACAAGACCTGAAATTGCCCATCAATCAAAAGAATCTCTCGTGACGTATGAAAGCGCCAGGTTCCTACGCATTGCGTTATTATTATTATGCAGGGTTTGTCAACAATGGCTGCGTTTACCAATTCAAAAAGGCGCACCCTCTAGCCGGTTGTTTCTTGACACTTGTTTCGTGTATGCAGTTTGAATAATAAATTCTTTAAAAAAAGCTGCTCACTTTTCCCACGCGACTTTGGCAACCGTCCTACAAGATCCGAAATGGTTGATGACTTGTCTTACATGAATACGACGAATACTGCATTTGAAATAACATTTTATGGATCTCTGGGTTCGTGTCCAATCACCAGCAAGAGCAATTTCGAAGATTGATACACTCATAAATACATTCTCTTGTTCAGTGGATCCTCCTAAGATCGATGCAGAGATCCATTTGTCTTATTCTGGAGTTTCCATTCATCTATCACCAATTTTATTTGCATAGTTTCTCTACGACCAACACATGGAGCTACCAACTTGACGTTTCCGGTTCTGGTTGTTCAGTAAAGAATTTAATGTAAGCCTCGAGCAAACCGGAAAATCAATAATTTTGATGAAACAGTTCTGCTTGCTATCGAGCTAAAACAAATCGAGTAAAGGGCCGTTTACACCGAAAAAGATCGGCTCCGCAGGAGTCGATCTTCAGTCGCGGGAGACTGAAGCGCTGTCCGCTCCCCTGCAACCAACGCTGCCCAGTAGATGGCGCGGCTGCACGTAAATTGAGTGAAAACATTTTTCAGTAGAGGCGCTGATGTATAAAAAATTAGCGCCAAAATTGAGCGCTCCTCTTGTTGTCATTGGCGCTGATGGAGTGCAGAGAGCGGAGCTGAGCCGTGAGTGAGCGCACAGAAGGCGCTCTCAGTAAACGGATTCCATGCGAGGCTCCATTCACAATGGGAACATTTCTCTTGATGATGGGAGCGAAAAGATGCTCCATGGAGCCGCTCCTCGAAGCAGCGACAAACGTCGGCTGCATAGGAGCCGAACCTCTCTGGTGTAAACGCCGCTTAACGATTTAAGTTAAGACAACTAGGGTGACCAAGTGTACCAATATTCCTAGTACGCGTCACAAAGTAGTTCACATTAGATGTAGGAATATGAACAATTAACTGGCAATTTAATAGACTGACAATTACTTACAGCGACAGCAAAAATATGTTCTGAGGATATTTGTTTTTGTGTGTCTTAATCCAGGTCTCAGGACAAATAAATAAGCCAACGTTAATGTATTCTTAGTACTGTAATGTGCTTCAAAACGATTTGTCCCGTTCCCACAACCTGGTACCGGATTTTTAGTAGCCAACAACCATTTGGAAAGAGGATTTTTAAAGCTTGGAAATATTTTTGCGCTCACTTGGAAAATAAAACTAAAATATTGTTTCGACGCGTTGATGACATGTCACTAATCAGTCAATCATTTAAAAATATCAATAAATAATAACAATAATAAAAGCAAAATGTTGGGATATGAACCCAGGAGTTGCCAGAATTCAACGAAACTATTTGTTATTCATTTTTATTTATACATTTTTATTTATACAACAAATAACATAATAAACAAATCGTTTTTTGTGTATTTCAGAACGACGCAGAAAGAAATATATAACGTTAATTAGTATTTGCTTTTAATTATTTTGTTCAAAGATTGAATTGCGTGAACACATCTAAATCCTGCCACTAATTGTAACCTTTTCCATGTATCGACATTTCTTCGTTCGAAAATCTCCAACCACATCGTTCGTAGAAATCAGTTATCTCGGATATGGAAACAATTTGTTTGGCGTAATGGCTTTTCTGATAGAGACAAACACAGCGTGTTTGACACATTCCACACATTTATTGTCGATTTTTATGGACTCTATCTCACAGTGATCCTATTATATCTGCAGTTTGGCAAATGCAGCTACAAAACATGTTTGCATTGTTACATTTTTCGGTTTCAATCCCTTTGGCACAGTAAAGACCATCTGCTAGCTCCCAGTTATGTCTACCTAAATCACGGATGTGGGATTGCAGACCGTAAAGATCGATGAGGATCAGCTATACTAATGACAATTCGGTCGAACGTTTTAACTCACGGATCTCTAGACTTTCTAACCTCTTTGGTTCGATGAGATTTTTCCCCCAAGTGCCATTCAACCCCCGCCGAACCCCTACCAATAATATTATATCGCTCAATTTGTGTAAGTAAGATGGTTCGGTTGTGCCAAGACCAATTTTGTCACAGCTTGCCTGTATAAATAACCAGAAATCTAATGCATAACATAAGCATTAATTTATAATGGCGTGGATGCTCGTATTGGTTTATCTTGGTGGAGGATCAATACATTATATACAGTATGTTGCTGCAAATCGCGAACCCAAGAAACTAAGTTTCATTACAAATTAAAAAGTTCTTCTAAGTAGTAAAGGTCTTATTTGAATTGTTATGATGATCAGGAGAAGGGTGGTGGGGAGTTGCAATCGAAATTAATTGTTATTTTGTGATTTGCATAAATGTCTCGCTGAAGAAATAAAAATAAAACAATTTATGCGTTTGATAAACTGCAAGTGATAATTTTATTCGTAAAATTTACCCAAACTAATTTTTTTAATCTTATCAAAATCAAATGACTTAAATGTCCAATGGGTAATAATTTATTTATCTTAACGAATGTAAAATTATTTTAAATTATCGGTTCGACAAAATGATAGATGAAAGGATCCAGGAATCAAGCTGGTGGGTGGAGGTTAAACCACCAACCACCCTCAACAAATTGAACCCTGGTCAGGGGTCCATTAGTTGTACAGGGTGGCCACAAACCCCGCCTATCAGAAAATCGTAAATTATTAATCGATTCCATCGATTGAAATGGAGTTCGATAAATGATATGGATGTTGGAGATACTTTGTAAATTATCTAGGTAACATTTAAATTTGGCATTAAGTACTGATAGACAATTTTGTCAAAGGATCAGCAAATATTTGAGTAAATGAAGAACTAATTTACATGTGTATAAAAAATAACATTTGCAAAAGTCCTGCAGACACATTCGACAATCTCGTAAAAACGTTGTGTTAGAAAACCTTCTCTCTCTCTCGCCCCCTGCAACGTATTAGTAGTCTTTCGTCGGATTTCTTTTTCTTATCCTTATGTTAATTGAGTAATAAATATAAGATGCCGGCAATTCCCCCCCTCTCGCCCACATATCATCTCGGCTGGGACATTAACTTAACTCCAGCGACGCAATCACCAATGAACTCACTTATGGTGTCTCCTCCTGAGGCCCTCCAACCTGAATTGTTTGGGGGAATAATCACAACTGGTAAATACAACTATCAATCTAGCAATAATCATTTGTTCACAAATGCAAATACCGTAGTTGGTCAAAGTTTCGATATGCAAATTCGGACTGTACATCAGCATTTATCATAAAACAAAATTTCTTATTTCTATGACGACGAACGTTGCGTGAGGCCCCAGGTGAGTAGATCAATCAAAATTCCTCTATCAATTTTAATATCGTGAATACATACAGTATATATATATACTTTGACGCAATATTCGAGGCTTTTAGATTGCACCACATCCGCCGCATTCGTCCTTATCTATGGAAAAACGAATTTTGAAAGACGCGGTGACGTTGCTTTCAAGAAGAAAAAATAAAATATGCAGACGCAATTTCTCATTCCGTTTGAGCAAGATGACAGTCGGGAAAGCCATGATACATGTACGAAATCCCACATGTACAGTACATGCACTGGACATGGAGACGACTCAAATGTGGACTCAGCGAATGCATTTTCTTTAAAATTAGTCTTTGCGAATCCTGAGTTATTCAAATTTTTCGGCCGGCAAATTGTTAAATTGTTTTACGCATTAGAAAAGTGTAACTTTCATATTATTTAATACAAGAATTTTGTGCCCGGCTTTGCCTGGGTTCTCAGTAATCACCAATGAAATTAAAAATTAATTGTTTAAAATTTTATTGTTTGTTGTAAAATTCGAATTTTCACGTGCTATAATAACGTCATGCAGTGATGCCTCAACATGTTTTTATTATATTTATAAATTTGGATTTTCAATCGTTTGACAATTGTTATGTTAAATTGAAAAATAATCATTTTTAAAATATTTATTTGATTATTTTATGTTTTTTAGTATTGTTATTTTATTTTTATATTGAAAATATTTTTCCGGTAATAGTATGTGTTATGGTGTGCTTGGTTGGAACTGTTATGTGGTTTGCTTGGTTGTCTCGTGAAATCGGCGACGTCATGCTTTTGATGTGGAGACGCCATTTTTAAGTTTGACGCGAAAGGGAGATTATCCAGAATTTGGTAAGGGTTATTTTAATATTAAATATTTAAAATCGAGATCTGATATTCCGTCGCTAGCGAATTATGATGGTTTACTATGTGTATGTTAAATTTTATGCAATTTGGTTTTCCCGTTCGAGAGTTAGTCTCCGGACTGGATAATCAAAATCTCTGTTTTATAATATAGGATGACAAGGCAAGGCACTACATGTTCGGCGTCTGTAATATATCTCATAAACGGAACAATGTAATGACCTAAAATAAGTAAGAATTTGCTTCACTTCACTGCAACCAGTGTAAATTTCACGGCGCTGCGTTACGCCGTCGGTGAGCTCTCCAATTCCAGACAGGTAAGATTTAGACAGTATTAAAAATTTAGATCTGGTGAGTATTTTATTCTGGCGGTTCAGGAATACACCAATTTCTTTCCAATATAAACTACCATTATAGCATTTATTATTTTATAAAGAAATTTGTCATGCTTCTTGTTCCCAGTTCTATTTATTGGCCGTTTCTTCCCCCAAATTGCTGGCGACAATTGTTCCGCTCAGTCCCCAGCGCCATAAAGAGACGAAACAGCGCAACAACATGAGTATCTCATAGATTGCATACGCTCGTACATGACACTTTCAAAGGTGGTGTTGACTGTAGCTTTTATGTGCACTAAGGTAAAGACAAGAAAGACACGTAACGTTCAAAGTGCAGAAGAAAAATATGCGAAATCCAAAGACATGCAATGCGTAGATCACAGTTTTTGTAGCATTCGCCGACGTCAGTGATGAGCAGTTGATGAACTAGTTGCTGCCACTTTCCATGATGTACAACCTCTATCTGCAAGATCTAAAAAATAATAATAAATTAATAAAACCCTTATCAAATCAATAATATAATTAAATTAACTTACACTCTAACAATAGCGACTGATAAAGAAAAAGCTAAGAATTAAAGCAGTCAATTTATATTGCGGCCATATTATTTTCAAGCCAGCACAAGGCCAGGCAATTGGGAGGTGACGGGTTCAATTCCAGGCCAAGAAATCGGAAATATTTCGGGCGAGAGAAATTCCTACACACTCTTCGATCCTGGGGAATGCGAGTTTAATCAGATGATGACGTCACTGACACGCGCAAGACTGATGTCACACCTATGACGAGGATGCAAAGAGGTACCGGGATCTGGTAGGTGCTGCCCTCTGGTCGTGGACGAAGAGATTGCTGTCCCGTGTTCGAGGCAATCACACAATGCAATTTGAAGCTGAATAGGACTGTGAACATGTATTCGCGTCAGCAGCACCATCTGCTGGTAATTTAATTTTGATAAGAATTTTTTTGAAACCTCCTGATGTTGCAAACTCGCACCCCATAACCCACCTATTTCTTACCGATTCTACTATTTCAATTTCGATGGTTCTATCAGTATACGGTAGATGGTTCAGGTCTTCCCCCTTACTCCTCCTCCTCCTCTTCCTCCTCCTCCTCCTTAGCACCAACCGATCGTGTACAGCATTATTATTGGAGATTGGAGTTTATTCGGCCAGCCCCACACCCCACGCCCCACTGATGATGCTGCATTTCTGGATTTTTTGGCAACGAGCAGCCGCCACTACATGTCTACTTGTTTACTCTGCTCCACTCTACGCGATCGAACAGTCAAACTTTTACTTTAGTACAACATTGGTCGCCAAAATGGAACTGGAAGTGAAAGTACGTTATCTGTTTCTACTCGAATGCCTGCTGGGCATTTGCAGCGGATGTGGTGCGCCCTGGGCGAATAACATTTTTACATTACAGCCGCCGTTGACCCTCTAACGATGTCCCATTTTTGAAGGAGGAATTTTTGAAGCGGATATTTGTCGTCCATCGAGAAACCGGAACCTCAACTTATCGCAACGCCATCAAAGGCTAAACTACAATATTATGGTAAGTTATTGATATCATACATTTCCTGTGTTCGTGAACGTGGGTTCAATTCCCGGCCAAAACCTTCGATAGACTCCGTCATACACCTTCCTTTGTAGAAGATCTTGGAAGAAAAGTCTCGGGATCCGTGTCTGTAAGACAGCAGGTGCACGTTAAAGATCCCTACTCAGAGAGAGAAATGGTAATTCAATTTCGAGACATGTGACAAATTACAACGAAGAATCGAAATTTTGAAAATCGAGATAGAACATTTATATTATTATTTATATTCATTTATATTCATTATACATTCATTTGTTTATATTATTACATTTATATTATTAAGACCGATGTCTGTACGACATCAGGTTCACGGCAAAGATCCCTACACTATAGAAAATGGTAACTGAATTTCGAGAAATTCCGGTCCCAATTCTGGAAATGAAGAAACAACACATTTCGAAAAAAGAAATACAGCATCTTCACTATTGAGACCCGTGCCTGTATGACATCAGGTACACGTTAAAAATCCCTACACAGAAAAATGGTAACTGAATGTCGAGACATTTCTCCTTCACCATTACCCCCAAAATGTGACGTTTGTCGTCAAATTCACTAACCCAATTCTGGAAACGAAGAATCGCCTCATTTTGAAAAACGAGATGGACCTTTATTGAGACCCGTGTCTGTACCAGATCATCTACACTTTAAAGATCCCTACAAAGCCTAGGCTAGGCGAAAATACCAGTTCTTGAGGCTTCTGGCGGAAACGCTGGTGGACTTCTTTCGAATGATATTAGATTAGAACTTGATACAATTACCTGAAATAGGCTTCCTTTTAAAAGTCAATGCAATTTATTTTTCGAGGTGCTGATTTTATTTCGAAATAAATTCAATTTGTCCGACTCCTCCCTGGTCAATTGCCCAGGTTGAAATGTCAGAGTCCGGCCAACGAATGCTCGCGCTTCCGATCAGAATAACGTCGATTGTCAACGATTTCGTTTCCGTCGAGAAAAGAAGAATGCGAAAGCGATTGTGTTCAGAAAAAGAGTTTATCGGCATAGAAAATTCGCTATCTGCATTGACGCTTATCCGTTTACCGCATGAGCAGTAAATAAAATTATACGATGAAACAGGAATATTTATTAGACCTTACGTAAACCCGAGTTCGAAGATGTCAGACTTCAGACATTGTCGTCAAGATCCCCTAGGTATCTGTGGGACACGCGAGCAACCTCGCCAAGAATGTGAATTATACATATCCATGTAGATTAAGTCAAAATGTTGTTGTTGTTGGTGGTGGTAGTGGTCCCTGGCTCCAGCACTAAGACATTCGGAAGGGGAACGCATCCTCATTTGGGCGTAACCATGGAGCAACCAGAAGTATTGCCATGGAATTTCAAGAACAAAGAGTTGAGCTGTTAGAGAGAGTGGCGATATCAATTTTTTACTCAGTTTGAAATGCTAGAAATCATAATAATACCCGTCTAATTGACCGGTGAAAATCTTGCGGCACATGTTCGGAATCTGGTATTCCAAGTGGTCCAAAAAAATAGAATCCAACATAACATGTATATTTTTACTACTTGTTTTCAAAATACTGACTGATTCTCGATAAACTTTTCTCAATTGTTATTTAACATCTCGTTTTCAAATTAGTCGCGTACCAAAATTGCAAATAACAAAGATTTAATTGTCACTGAACCCTAAAACTAACAAAAATCATATCTGCATTGAAAACAAAGTATCAGATCTGATAATTTAAAAAAGATTTTTAGTAGAGAGTTTTTCCGAGGAGTGTAAACCACGAAAGTGAAATATTTTGGACTCCATTTATGTTTTGTGAAATAGTACTCTGAGGCATTAATTAAAAATTCTGAATCAAGTGTGGCAAATCTCGCTGGCATCACTGGTAGCACGTGATTCTCGCACGTCAATCGACAGCGCTGTTTTAATGAAGTGGAGACGTCATATTGGAATTTATCTTTTGGCAATACTTAAAACTTCAACGGCTGATTTCTCGAGAAATACGCAAACTCGAGATCTGAAATAAGTTGCACTCGATTAAAAATGTGTGGAACTATCTACAGCTGAAATTTGATTCAATTTCGTCAAGCCGTTCGTAAGTAAACGCCAAATGCGAATAAACAGTCACAGTAATTGGTTGAAAATCAGAACTGTTGCTTTTGAACTGCTCAGAACTGTTGAATATGTGTTTCTTTACTTAAAATGCTCTAATCCATTTTCAACTGGATGGATTCTTCAAGTCACTTCATCTCCACTGACTCCACAGTGGTGTGATCCCCGGCCTCTAACCCTTTCACCTCTCCTCTCCACCGATGATCTCGTCCATCCTTAAACGCTCGAACGCTCGAACGAGATGGTTGCGTTCACCGATGGAACGAACGACGACGACTAAACGGGGCGCCCTGACGGGATGCGACGGAACTAGTCGCAACCCAGGCCCCAACCATCAACCAGCCAAGTCGCTCGCACGAATCGCACGAAGAAAAGTGTGTGCCCATGCGCATGTACATCCACGTCCCAATCGGGGAGCGCCTTTCTTTGCGCTCTTTGCTCGCTCTCGTGACGCGAACAACGTGTTAGTACGGCTTCGAGCTTCGAACGTCGACGTCCGTCCCCCGGTCTGTTCCGGTCTGTTCCACGTGTCAGTCGATGGAGTTTGGGAGTTCCAGAGATCGCAACACACAAACAGTCGTTCGTGTTCTTGTCTGGACGTGTTTGTCTTTAGTTGGGCTCTTCGGAAATCACCTGTGACAACCTGTGACAACCTGTGACAACTAACGTACAACTGATCATTTATAGTCGAGCGGAGATCGTCATCTCGAGGGTTGGAAGTTACTGATTAAGTTTGATGGCATCTGAAGTGACTGGAGCCAACTTCATGAATTCTCGTCCAGGACATCTGTGACATTTTAACGATTTTCAAGTTCGATTGAATTGTCATCTAATCCCCTCAGCACGTACAAGTACATGATTGACAATTTGATCAGATGTAGTGACGAATTAGACGTTTCCGGAACTACAAACGTTAGATATTCGCATTCTTATTAGCAGATGTGACATTTTCTCAAATTAATTTGAAGATTTCCAAGAAATCCTCCCGAGTAATCCTTTAAAGTAACTCTAACGGAATTGAATAGAATTTCAAAGTTAGGTGAAATGCTGTAATAAAAATCTTTATTGTAATCAAATTATTAATAAAACGAAAACTGATGTAAATTCAGTACATTTTTCTCCTGCATAATTATTCCTCTTCAAATATTGTATTTATCTATTTTAATTACATTTTATCGAACGCTTTCTTTAAGTTAAAAAAGTTAGAAATTTAATTTTGTTGAAACCATATCTCAATTTCAAAAGAAATGTATTTTGCGAAATCAGACGCGACAATACACTTTCGTGAATAAGTTGGGAGTCTTTCTTTAATATCCCTTTTAGATATCACAAGATTTAACATTAATGAAACACACAATTGACATCTGACTCGACAATCTGAGTGAATTCGAACCCCGGTCTCTGTGCATCGCATAAACCGGAACTGGACACTTGTTGCGGGGTAAAAAAAAGCGTTTCCGATCCTGTTTGCAACGTTGATGGACTTTTACCGGAAGTGACGTTCGTTCGGTCAGACCCGGTCTCACCTGTTGTCAAAACTTGTGATTTCCGGGGACAGAAGACTCCTGTCCACCGCAGCAGCCATGGAGAAAAGAGTCCGCAAATGTCCTCTTTGTTGCGGTCGAACCTCGCACTTCCCGCCGGCGGCCTGAAACCACATTCCTCCCCGGACTCGACTTTCCATTTTCACCTCACTGTCCACTTGTGTCACCTCTTGTCCAATCGTCGTCCAGCGATCGTCAAACATCCCCCCGTAAGTGTGGTCACGATTACTTTATATTGCCTGATGATCATTATCCACGTTGCATTTTTACGATGGTGGTCGAGCTCAATACGCTCAATCCAATATAAATCAGTTATCTGTCGTCTATTTGGCCATCAGGCGTGTCAGGTCTGGTATGTGTGTACATGTATCTCGTCCATGTATATTTAGAGTGACACAGTAACCCTGCTGCTAGTGAGGACATGTTTATAGTCGATATTTGCTTAGTGCGGGGATCTCCTGTTGGTTGAGCTGAACCGAAAAGTGCTGAGTAAATTGACACTGGGCTCTCGAACCGCAAATTCTGGCATCTAAACTGCAACATCTCCTTTTTTTAAGCTCTTCTGAATTTACATTCATTTCAAACTGAAAATAATGTGAAGATTGCAATTTGCAATTTCGAAGTTTAACGAATCAATAGGAGTTGATTTTCTGGTTGTTGGAATCTCTTTCGAGTTTGAACTCAATACCTGTTATGCTCAACTCAATGTAGATTTTATTAACTTAATTGCCTGATCATGATATTAGAACTATTTTTAAAATAAAAATTATAACATTAATTTACAGCAAACGAAGGTTTTTTAAATTGGTGTTTCCAATTTGTAATCTTATCTTCACTCGAATCATTCTTGATTTGATAATCTATATGTATAAAATAACGTTTATGGTTTTTGTCGGTGACGATGATTTGAGAGCTCAGAAACGGCTTAACGCATCTCCATGAAACTTATACTTTATATAGTGCAGCAAATTATGAGATCAATCCACTTTATTTGATATCTTTAAGACGTTTTGTTAATTAGATATGGATTTTATAAAGAATCAATTAGATATATATGACGTTATGACGTCTGGCGTGTGTCGGGTTGTCTGAATATCACGTACTTATTTGAAAAAACTTCATGGAACATCAACCGCAAACTACTCCTTCCAAGAATTTGTTTAAGAAATGCCGAGAAACATTAATATCTCTTCTTGCGAAGTGTGTTCGGCTGAAATAGTCTCTAAACTTTAACAACTTGTATGTTGTCTGATCGATATGATTTTTTTAAACAAAAAAGAATGTTGAGTATAAAAATAGGAATTACTCCAAATTGAGTAGATCTTAAAATTGATTCATATTTTCAAAGATGAGTCATTTCAAAATTGAAAAAACTCGGACTTCTCAGCCCTTTCAAAGGAGAATAGTATCTTATAGAGCTGCCAATATGCTTTGATGCTCTATTTACCATCTTCAATAATAATGTGTCTTTGAAATTTAAAATTACAGACAATTTTAAATCTTATAGACAGTTGCGTTTAATCAAAACACATTTTGAAAATTAAATTTAGAAATGCTCAACAGCGCTGTTATTCGATGCACACACCAAGTTCAAGAAACACTGCAAAGTCTGATAAGGCATGTTTGTGTGGCATGTTGCCCCAAAAAAAACCTGTGCCCAGCCCCTGATCACATCAAAAGAAAAATTTATACACGAAACAGCTGCCCTAATTGAGACCTCAGATGGCAAAAGTATCGATCTTGTCCGACCATTCGCATAGATGCAAAACAATATTTCTTATCGTCTCATTTCTGCAGTCTGACCGGTGCATTGTGTGATTGCCTCACCTCACGGGGCAGTTGTAAGCTATTCGCTCATCAGAAGAGTTCTCTTTCCTCTTCGCCCTAGGTGTATACATACATTCCCTAGGAAGAAGACGCGTGTAGGAATTCCTCTCCCGGAAAATTCCAGAGATCTCGGCAGGGAATTGAACCCGTGATCCACCCCACCTCTCCATGATTGGCTTAAGCGGTAGTGACATTCGTTTGCCGACAGGTGGCACAACACGTTATTGTTCAACCCTACTTGATTGGAAACCACTTCAATTAATCTCCCAGGTGCAAAACAAATTTTCCAGTACAGGTACACACATCTGTATTAAGTTAACAATTAATTTGAAAAGAGTGTAAATGTGTCAACGGCAAAGTTTAAGCAAATACGGACTGGCCTAGGCTCTCAAATTGCCGTTTGGTCGCCAAACTAATAAAGCAAGATCGAAAGCGGATTGGCTGTCGACACTTTTCGAGGTTAAAACCACATGCTGTTTTTAGATTGCTGTTTGGTTTTGCGGTTGTAAATTAACAGTGGTGGTAGTACTAGGTGGTGGTGGTGGTCACTGTTCGATTGGGCCGACCCACATGGCACATGAGGCGCTAAAAATCGATATTTATTGCTATGCACTTTCAATGGGGAAACTGTAAACAGGTCAGAGCTCTTCTTTATTGGAACAATATAATTAATTGAAAGAAACGGGAACACATTTGATTATGTGCTTTTAGACAAGTGTCAAATTTGGCAGTCTGCGTTTGTGTCGGTCGTCGATTGTTGACTTGGTTAGCACTTCCGTTTTTGTTTAATCACAAGTTGTTGACTTGTTGCGTCTCCTTGCCACATTAAATACTACAGAGTACGGTTAGAAAGTGTCCCCCTGTCACAAAAAAGTGCACAAAACTGGTATGAGGTGCTTCAATAAAATCGAAACCAATTTACATGTACACAAGTACATCTTTTCTTCGTTCCCGATTTTATTGGACAACACTGCAAAGAAAAGGCAGAACAAATAAAACAGTATTTTTAAATATCACTTTTGAATGACTTCTATCAGAATTAAAATCAAATTTTATCAATAAAAAGAACTTCGACTAAGCAGGGAGTAGGTCACACGTTCTTTTGTTCAACTCAAAATTTATAATTTTTTTAAATCTAAATATATGAAATTTGGAACAGACTAAGAATACAGGGTTTCCAAATAAATGTCTATTTCGGTTCGTCTAAAATATATTTTTTAACGTTTTTTAAATCAGTTAAAAATTTGTCAAATTACAACAATACCTGTAGGCCACTTTTCTAACATCATGTGACTTACCATTTTGGTTGTGGTTATAACCAGGAGAGATGAACTTCTTGGTAGTTCACCTGGTAGAAAATTAAATTGATGACACTTAGGAAATGTTTGCCTGTATTGATTTCTGATCGATCTGGACAATATTATTTAGTTTGGGGTTTACTGTGGTTAAGAATTAATATAATTCACTAAACAAATTGTGGTACATTGTGAGAAAACTGCCAAATAGACATTGCCTGAAATTGGACAAGCTTTCTTATAATTTCAGTTTGAATGTGTCAAATTTAACGACTTTAAAGTACCAGAAAGGCGAAGTGGTTGGTGTCCAATAAGATTCCAAACCACATAGGAAGATCTGTTTTGTCGGATTACGAATAGTTTTACTATTTGCAATAATATTGATCTAACTGTTTTAATACGTCTAGCATTCCAATATTTATAAATATTAAATTAATAAAGCTAAATATGTTTTGACGTGTCTCCTTAATAAAAGAAATAATAGTTATCATCCTAGAACAGCTTCAATTGGTTCCGAAATCTAGGCCTTATATAATGTTGCACAAATGCAGAACCTATTCGAAGAAATTCGCTTTTTCTCTGGTAGAATTGACAGCAATTTCTGTTGCTAGGTTTCTCATTTTCGATTTCCGGTTCTCACATACTCTCGAACACCTTCATTTGACTCACGAACACTTTCAAATTGCTTTTGCTCCTTTTTCTTATTTCCCACCTCCAAAGAAAATGCTTCTTCCGTTATCCGTTTCTCATTTCCCCCAAAGCATTTGCTGCATCTGTGCAGATTCCAATATTGTTCAGAAACAGCTAGAAAATTAGACATTTGTCGGTTTACTGTCACCAGCACCCTGGGATTCGAAACCAGGTGGACTCCAACCTCTGTTATCTCTTTGTCGATTCCAGTCTGGACAATTGGTCGTTTGGGCTTCATCAATGGAACAAATTATTTACAGAAAACATAAGAGTTAGCGGTTCGAAGCGCGAATGACATTACATTGTTTATAAATAGGTCTTCGGAGACCCGTAGCAATTTGTTGGAACGGAAACAATAAAAGTCATTCGGTTCCATCAAGGTCCGTTTTGTGTGGTCAGCACATTTGTTCGAAGGGATAACTAATGGAGTTTTCTGAACTGGGTTCGGCACAATGGGATTTAATGGGGCCTGGCTCATTTATTGCGGTTAGTTCAGCAATGTCGGGCTTCGGGGGAAGAAAGCAGAGGCACACGAACTGAGAGAAATATATTCAATTACAATTCAATTACCAATTACATTTGTTTGGGCGTAACGATCACGGGCGAAGACATATTTGAAATGTCCACGCTGAAGTTTTGTAACTCACACATGAGTTTGACCTTTTACAAAATGACATTTCGATGGTTCAAAACGTCTAATGTTATCAGTAGTTGGTAAGAAATGGAAGATGACGTCACTTCCCTGTAAGTGCTACAAGATATTACATTGTTTACGGGCGAATGTGTTTCTGAAAATGTCCTCGCGAGTGAAACCGTACGCAGAATTGACGTCATTTTGACGTCAGTCTGCTGACGTCACTGGCGCTGACGAAAACTGAAGTCAAATATATGGCGAGGACATGAGGTCACGACCCTTGGGGTTTTGGTGGAGGAGGGCAGCGTGTTGCTGCCCCCGGTTATAAGGCAATCACACAATGCGTGACAGACTGTTTTATTGTAGTAGGATGTTGCTTTGGTTTTTGCATAATGTCGGTAAAAAGAAATCTTTCATGACGTGGGCGAGGTGGGCAAGGTGGGTCCCCCCAAACAATGTGACATTTCCCTGGAGTCACGCAGGAAATGATCGATCGTCTGAACCAGGTTTTCGAGACGTGTGGGAGTATCGGGTTATCTGACGTCATTTTTAACGCAACTTTATCTGGAACTAACCTTGTCAGAAGGAAGCAAATTGTGGGGCATTAAAATCGCATTGGAGGTGAAGTGGCGTCAGATGTGTCCATCAAACTGTAATCTGAAAATAATCACATTTCTAACACAGGAGATTTTATTTAGGAATTTAGACCGTAGAAGCGAAAGTGAAAACATGGACAGAGAAATTCCAATAATTTTGGTTTACAGTCAAATGTCATTGAAGCAAGTGTTGTTTTTTGTCGGACAATCAGAATCTAATTGGAGCTGGCTTTCCAATAAGCCTGGATTTAGAGTTTCAACTGCTTTTAGGGCTTTGCGAAAAGTAATTGGTACCCAATTACTTTTGATGATTCGTGGGTAAGAAACAGAATAAGAAACAGTACACTTCAGCGTGTTTGTGAACTTTATTTAGAGACGGATGTAGCTTGGTCTATCCGACGCACAGTCCATTGACCGCAGCGCCCATGAGGCGCAGTTAGATGGAACTGAATTTTTGGAAACAGCAATTACATAGAAGGTGATAGAAAATTCGTTCTAGTTTTTATGACTCGCCAGTGACTAGAAGATGATCTCGATTGTCATTTTTCTTTTTCAAGACGAGAACGACAAGCGGTCAATCTTGTCTCGTCTTGAGGAAAAACGGAACTCGAAAAGGAGATTATTGGTTAGTCTCGTCTTGATATAGCCATTATAAGACGATATATAAAATATTTCAAGGTTTTTTCATATTTTTCGATATATAAAATATCTGAGCGGAGATCTCATAATCAGCTGGTACATCCGTGCCCTTCTGGATCCGGAAACCTGGATCCATCTCCAAATACTCGGGGACTAACAAATGCAGTTGAGCGATCGTCTCGTGCTGAGAAAAACGAGTGACTGTCGAAAACGCATTTACCGAAATTGTTCACTAATAGTTTGCTCACTCCCTGAGTGACCTCATTCTTTACAGATATGACATCAGAGACTGCAAAAAATACTTATTCTAATGATATATCCGAGACGATAGAAGATTGCCATCACTTAAATAAGCTGCAATGTGTGTTTCTCAACATCCGTAGTATGTCGTGTAATTTTGACGAGCTACAGATCAGCCTAAAGTCACGACTTGAGTTCCTTTCGATAGTTTTGTACAGTTCATTAATATTTGAATTTATACTGATATTTATTTTTGAATTTATTATTTATTATTGAAATTATTACATCTATTTCTGTGGCTGATCTTGCTATTAATAGTTTGATATTTTATTGTTCAATTTACTAATATTTGAATTTATATTGATACTTATTCCTGAATCTATCACGGCTCAAATTTTGTCTATTTCTGTGGATGATCTTGCTGTTTTCGTCATCTTCTTTCTCTTGTGGGTATGAGTCTTTAATCAATATAACTATGGTTCTTTAGATCTGTTTGGAAA
>JAQGBY010001939.1:0-25907 GCA_034698785.1 Mycogona germanica | reverse complement strand
AGTATTCGATAGATCTTGTCTCCGACTAGTACTGTATGATGGTTGAATTACAGCAAGATTGATCGTGTTAAAATATTTATTTCATAAAAAAATATTATTTCTTTCAAATTTTATTTTTAGAACACCATTTAATTATAGAGAATTCTTGTTTTTTTTTTTAAATTTCGAATAAACATTACATTTCAACAATCCTAGAAAAATATTTGATAACATGAAATACCTTTTTCACGTAACGCGCATTTCGATTATTTTACAACCTTATAATATGTTTAGAACAATATTTTTTTTTTACGAGTATCGGTTAATTTCGATATAACTCACAATTGTTAAATTTCTGCTAGGTGAAATTGCATTACGTGTTAATCGAATGCTCCGTTTTACCTGATCAAACCTATTGCATGTATTGTGTACGTTGGCGAGTTAGTCTCTGAAATTCTTATGTTCATTTCCAATTTGTAATTGTTAATTCATACTTCTCTTTTTGAAATTTTGAGTCATGTAGAATGTTTCCGCCGTTTTTGCGTTGTCCGACCTCCAAACGGAGTCTTCGTGAAGATCTTCACAAAAAGAAATCGTTTGACAACAATGTCCCTAAAGAAAGAACAGTGCGAGAATGGTTTTGCAAAATTCAGGTCCAGAGATGTGAGCCTCGAAGAGTACCTCAAGCCCTCAAGATCCTCAGTTGAAGGAAATGGTGGAGACTAATCCCAAACGAACGTTTGCTGATTTAGCGGAAGAGCTTGGAGTTTCATCTCGTGCCATTTGGAACCATGTGATTGACTTGAGGAAAACAAAAGAGCTTGAGCAATAGGTACCTCACGAATTGATTGAATTTCAGATGAACGCACGCATAGAGGTGTGTTCGTCGCTGCTGCTGCGGAACCAGAATGGCCCTTTGTTGGATCGGATTGTCCCGTGTGATGAAAAGTGGACACTGTATGACAACAGAAAGAGGTCTGGGCAGTGGCTTGACAAGGATTACCTCCCATATCGATGAAAAAATCCAACCTCTTTCCCAAGAAGACTATGGTTACTGTTTGGAGGTCTGCAGTTGCTCTACTCCACTACAGCTTCATCAAACCTGGTGCAACGATTAATGCCGCGTCATACTGTAGGGAATTGGATGTCGTTCATCAGAAGCTGCAACGAAAGCATTCAACACTGGTCAACAGAAGAGGCCCATCCTGTTGCGAGACCACTATGTTGCCAGAATGACGCAACAAAAATTGCTTCAGTTGGGTTTTGATGCCCTACCTCATCCACCATATTCTCCAGATCTTTTACCAACTGACTTATCCGGAAATTGGACCTTTTCACAACAATTCAGCCACTGGGATTCCGATAAAATACTAAGATGTTCAATCACCGGTGAACCCTCCTTAACAAACATTTTTAAACAATTCCGCCAACAAGGACGGGGTGGAAAACACCTTCAAGCAGTTTATTGATTCAAGAACTCCGGACTTAAAAAAAGGAATTCGTGCATTTGTATCGCGTTGGCAGAAGTGTGATGAGCAAAATGGTGGTTATTTCGAATAAAATTATTGACTATAACCAAAAATATGGCGTATTAAAGTCAATGGTCAAAAACGGCGGAAACATTCTACATGACCCAAATGTAACCGTACATCGCCTATCTAGATTCAACAGAAGCAGAATCTTGTGTGAGTAAGTAGGCGATTACAGCAAAAGCTTTCTACGTGAGTAGCTCATGTGTAATGTATCTGCATTTCTGATATGTTGTCAAGTTGATGCTCGCTTAAAGCTTTTTAGCTCGTTGTCTTACATGTATGTCTGTTCGTTATTCGCCAATGTGCCTATGATGTACTGCATACGAAAGATTGGTTTGGGCCGCGTCTGCGAAGCATCAGCAAGATGAAAAGCCGATTTCAATGCAATTTTTGCAGACGTGTCAGTGTTCATTTACATAAAACACGTCGCCGATTAATGCGCGCATAAACACTAAACTACGCACGACTCGCCAGCTGCGCATGCTCAGAACACAGCATTTGTGTTTTTCGTTTGTGAAAGCAAGAAAGCGTTAAGTAATGTGTCAAAAAAATTATTTTAATAAAATAAGAATAACACACAATTCAAATATTACGTAGTCGCATATTTTTTAATATTCCAGTGATGTACTTAAAAACTAATGAATCTGAATTTATGCTTTATCCTTTTATAATTTATTCGCGTACCAAACAAATCGTGCGTGGTGACCACCCGGATGTTGGCTGAAAACGTCACCGTGTCGACCATTTTCTACTTTTATTTATTATTGAAAGTCACTGAAGGGTATCTCACTACAAGGTTTTCTGTACCCCTATTGGTGCTTAGGCACTATGCGATGGGCAAATTTTCACAAGTACCCCGGGATCGAATAATCGAGAACCCGCGCCCGGAATCGAACCCGGGACCGCCGAACCAGTCAGTGGCAATACAGACTGATATAAGACAAGTCCATTTGCTATTTGTTAAGGAGGTCCACCAGCGTTCCCGCCCTAAAAACTCTCCCAGGAGGCGACCTGGTAATTTTGTCTAGTCTAAGCTTGAATCTAGGGGTTCACCGCCAAGGAAAAGCGCCACCAGCGGTGATAATCGAAACCACATAAATCACGCGTTATTTCAAAATTGATTCACCACAATGGCGCCATTACCGATAAATGGAATCTCTGTTCCTGAACAGTCACTTCAATTCATTTCCAGAGCATTGTTGTTTTTAATTACATCGGATGGTCCGTTGCAAAAAAAAAAAACAGCTGCAGCACCATTTTTGGAGCCCAGAAATGGATATTGGTGGTGGTGGTACGAGTATATCTGTCCCTCCAGTTTGCTATCTCCGCCAATACCCTTTTCGTGTCGCGAGACTGCTGTTCCGGGTGGTCACCAAGCGGCGCTGCGTTCGTTCTCACGCACCTCGGCGGTGCGCTCGGACGTGCGCTGATGATGAAGGGAAGAGCTCTTCATTCGCGTGATGCCATTAATTTTGCATTAAACGCGCTGACTGCGCGTTTAGCAGATGGGCAACCCAGTGATTGCCGCATGTTGTTGGGTGTCTGTGCGTTGTATACATCCATCTACGCAGCGATCCACAAGCTCATCTACACACACACACACAAACACACACGATGAGACAAGTGTAATTAATTACGTTATATAAGATTAGGCGTACGAGATACTGGCGCAATGCTTGCGTTTCTGTACGTGCGCCATGTAGTGCGCGCACACGGAGACGACGACTATGACTCGGGCGTTTTGGTCGGCACGAATAATTTAATGAACATGCGGTACTTGTGTGTGGAGGGGAAAGAGTGGGAATTGTCGGGAGTCTGTACGTGGAGGTGATCGATGTTTTGTGGCAACGTCACTCCGGTGAGTGTGGTGGTGGACGAATAGTCGAAGTAGATGTGCAGAGCTAAAGTTTGGTTGTCCGACGACGGCATTCTTTGAATGACGTTGTCAGACGAAAATGTACGTACATGGTATATTTTATTTATCTTTATTAACTGTACAAAAATTGTCAACCAATATGTATATTATGTATTAAATGCATTTCTTAGTGAGGTTCTTCAGATGGGACAGAAATGTGGAGACGTTGACAAATAGAAATGCACATTTAAAATAAAATGACAACGAATCTTCAGATATTGTCGAATGCATAGTGACGAAAATTTAGTAGATTTAAACCAATAGGTTATTTATTTGAATCATGGCTTTCCCAGAAAGTCCACCAGAGTGCACCACACGCTTTGCAAGATATAATATGAATTCACCTGACCAACTTTCGCCATTTTAATGGTGGCCTCAAGAGGATATACGCTCTCATTGATGCTGATCTATAGGGTATCTGCTTTTTTGCTCTTTTTTTCCTGCGCCCGTTGCCGTGAATCTTCGTCCCCAATAAAATATGCATTCGTGAATATTTTATATTCACCTAAATGTGCCACCACTCTACTTTATTCTAAACTAAATTTAGAGTACTTTATTTCCTTTAGCTCTACGTATTTTTTTCTTCTCTTCTAGTATATATATATATATACAGTACATGTATATTGGCATATATAAACTGTATTGCATTCGTTTCCAAATCATCTCGCATTGCAACAGGTACGAGTATACTAGTATAAACGCACATGTACATTATATTTCAAATACCCATATTTGATTTTTTTTTCATATGCTGTATATAAACTGTAGATATTGCCGAATGATCAGATAACTTGTGCACGCGTATGAACTGGCATTCGGATGTGTCAATTCATCTCTGTACGTGTGGGTGGTTTGAAAAAATTTGTGTAAGTGGTACCAATGCAGCGTTTCCATGCAGTGCCGGAACATTCCATGTGAACTTATTTTATTGACCCCCAGCTGGAAAATATTGCAACTATAATTCATTATTATAATAAATGATAATAATCTGGTAATTTGTCATGAGAACAGTATTACAATGATTTACCAGATAAATGAGATATCAAGGGGAATTATTCGCCCATTGTTGCTGGTGGTTCTCTTTGAAGTTCTTCGAACCAAAGTAAATGACCATTTTGCCGAAAAAGCAAAACGTTGAAAGCTAGATAGATATAGCAGTGTAATCCGAAAGTTTTGCTTTTTGCTCAACGTTTTGCTTTTTCGGCAAAATGGTCATTAACTCGACATCCGACTCGGCGGTGCTTCGGCACTATTTTATTTCTTCGAATTGTGTTCGGCGTTCGATTGTTGTCCACTGATTCATGCGTTGGCAATCCGTACGTACACTGCGGTATTGCGGGTGAGCATCAATCGACAACTTCGAACGTCAATAAAAAGAGTGCTACCTCTGTTATTAACCTCACTACAGCGAATACATGTTTTGTATTTTCGCTACATTATTTTTACCTTTATGCATCTGTTTTTATTATATGTGGTTGGAAGTATAGAATTCCCAACTCACCCCTTGTGGGTGGGGGAGGCTTTGAGGCTGAAAAATCTATCAAACCCCGCTTAACAAACCTTTATTAAGACTATTTTCAGCTGCTTAACAATTATCGCGCTGTTAAGTTAGGTTATTTAAATACCAGTACGTTACGCTTTTAGAAATACTACAAAACATGAATTTTGAAAGCAACAGCTCAATCATTCATTTGCGTTTGATATGTGGCAATGTGGAAGTCCCAATTAAAATAATGTGTGGCCATCTCATTCAACCTGCCTTTTAGAACTTCATTTTTGAAGATGGAGCAGCACTGTAGGTTGTCCGAATAAAAAATACGAGAAACTGCAAACGCGATTTAGAAAATAATAATAAAAGATGCGGAGAAGCTAGAAAGCCTCGCGTCCTCCAAAGTTGTGCCTAGATATTCATGAAATATATAAATGCGCCGTTATTATTCATTTTCGGTTTTAAGAACAAGTTTAAAAGTCCCCCGGGTGTCGGCAAGTGAAATTGCACTTTTCCAAAATCCATCAAATTCGAGCGGCCGGGGAGGGTGGCCACGTACGTTTTCGTCTCCGGTATAGACGGGGCGCGCTTAAACCGGCCGCCACGTATCATCTGCAAGTGCATCTAATATTTATACACTGCTATTCCGTGCCTAAATAACTGGGACCTTGTAAAATTTGTACTCGGGATAGGTCCCCTATGGGGGCGGCCGCCTACATATGCATACTTGCATGTTAACGAAAGCCAAGTTTTATAAATATCCGCTTGAGACCCCTGGCGTCTGTCTGAAAATAAATCTAAAAATCTGACCCGCCTGAAGCGAACTACCTCTCAAATTTGTTGGATTATATCTGCCATTACAATAACACGAAATACGGTCAATATCAACGTATCCTGTTAGTAAAATTTAAAATACATTCAACTATGACTTCAACTATAGAATTAGTTGTGACGTCTCAGTTGGCTAGAGCAATGGCTCAATTTTATGCTTGAGTTCATATAGCACACCAGCCTTTTGCATACATACAGTACATATCGGGCTTTAAATTGCGGCTGAATAATTTAAGCTTCGGCTCTTACGGCCGACTGTGCGTGGCTTCGTATGTGGAAGAGATACAAAAAGCTATGGGTGTCTATGCATTCACATGTACTTCAACATCGGTTGTATTTTCGATAGATTATATTGCACAATTTGACAAATACGAGTGAGTAAGAATAATGTAAATTAAGGTTAACTGAATACCAATTATACACGGACGTAGTATTAATAAATATTTGTTTATTTAGATGAAACTGAGGGAATTAAAAATTTCCCAACTGGTAGACGAATAAATGTAATTATATTAGACAAAGGCAGAGAGGTCTTATTATTTCAACTGAAATTTTGTATGCTTTGGTGCGTTTTGTTGCCGGTTTATTAATGTTATAAAAATTCGTGAAACGCTATCCACGAATTGACATCATTGACGAAGCTGTTGGTCAATGAAATTCGTGATTAAACTAAGTGTTCAAAAAAACCAATAATTTTTTTTACAATTTATGGCAGCACCCAAACAAAATGTCAGATGAGCAGCGCCCAAAACCGGAAATCTAATGATTCATTTAATACTTTGACCTGCACGACATCTATGGTTTTTGCTGAAGATAACAGTGGATTGAATTAATTCGTTAATGGCATTCAGGTTTCTGTTGCTCAATAATTATAAGCAATTAAGGAATGCAGACAATGAGCTAGAACGAATATATCTCATGAAGCCACTGAAATAAAATTATTGAAACTGCCAGCTCACCTCACCCACAGTTTCAGTGAGCAACGGCCGCCCGCTATAGAAACACTTTTATTAAAATTGGATTTTGCTTTATACATAATCCAAGAAACATACAGGAAAACGTTCTTTATAATAGACTGGAGACCGAGGGGGCTCCACGTACAACATATTTTGCATATAAATTTGTGGAAACAAGACTGATAATATACGGATAGAGGTTTACGCAGATATGGGGGAGGGAGTGGGGATAATACGTGTCTTCGTCCCTAAGCGCTTCTACAAAGTTTATCCCATCCCTCCTCCCGTTTCCATCCACCCATCCCGCTTTTTATATTACCTTGCAGGAATACGCCATTATGCAAAATTAATTTAACCGCTTTGGCATATCTCCTCCTAGGACCATTTGGTACCATGCTCGCATTTTGATTGCCATTTGATTCACACATACACACATTTAAAGCTCATCTATTGAAACACATACGGAACAATGCGGAACGTTCACTGAATCCGGATTTTAAACTTAGTTTAGTTGGACTTTTTAATGAAGTATCAAGATTAATTTACAAATTAAAGTATAAAACGTCTTGATATTGAGGCAGAAAATACGGGGAAATTACAAGTAAGTTATAACGTTAAAAATCGTTGGGTATGTATCAATAGCGATTTTTAGTTTAAATGTTATATTTTTATGATAATTTGCACAGATGTTGTTGGTTTAGTAAAGTCAATTTTGAGTTTTAAATTTTCAGCGTGAACAACCTGTGATGTGCTCAGAGCTGGTTTCATGTTCGCGCTGATTGCGGGTCTCATTAGGATCTCGTACTTGGCGTTCCAGTGAATACGCGAGCACATGCAAATACGTGACGTCGTCATGCCGCCAATAAATCATAGCCACATTCTGAATTCTAGATTACGACATTAAAATTCCGACGCGCATCCACAGATATCCATCTGGGAGACTTACATGTGAGGCTATTACCAAATAGCATCTTATAAACTGCGCAGATATAGATACACGAACGCTTCATACGATCCTAAATTATATAAGAAAATATGCGGCATGTACACACACGAACCGCATGCGCTTGGGTATGTAGGCCAAGGCGTACGGTTGAATCATCCAGAGACCTTGGAGATGCTTTAATTCGAACGGAATTATGGTTTCAAATGTTTCTCAGATAGTCATTCTTGGGGAAGAATTTCACTAAGAAATTAGCGTTTTGGTTTAAAGTATCAGAAATCTGTAAATACTGCGAAAGCAGAGGATGTTCGTGCCGCCGAATCTGAGTCATTTCCAGAAGCTTGGTCATATGATTCCAGATGGTGATCGAATAGTAGATGTAGGCTTACCTGTAGGCTTACAATAAAGTTTCAACACTCGTCGAATTTTTACATATTTTTCGGATGTGGTTATTTTAAGGCGCTGCCTGTATTAGCCATCAATTGATTGATATGCCTTATTATAATAATTATTTATTATAATAGCTTATATTAAGCCTGGTCTATGCAAAATTAGAGGGTCACTTCCTAGTGAGGTTTTATGGCGGAGACGCCTCTGGACCTCCATAACATATAACATATGAATAAGGAGGAGGGGACTGTGTTCCTTGGAAGGTGATGGCACAATTGTATTATCCACAACAAATGAGGTAACACCGAAATTCTATTGGATACACTCTCTAATTACCACAATTGATGCGCACTTAGGTACTTATCTAATCTTTTCCTGGGCACAGCGACGAACAGGATCGTGTTTAATGGCCACTCTCAAAAGAACAATGTATTTTTTATTCAATTTATTGTGTTCTGTCTGAACAAAATAGATAGCGCCGTCACATTCTATCACTAATACCGCACATGAAATTATTCTAGATAACCCTTTATTTTTATTTCACGAATAATTTATCGTCGATCAATGATTATAGGTGGCGTCATTCGCAATATTTCTTTGCTGAGTTCGTCGTCTATGTTGCATCAAAAATCCGATTTTCTGACAAAAAGGCATTAATTGCTTTTCACGATTGATTTTTTTTGCCCATTGGTGTTCTCATTCGTAAAGTGGTTTCTGTGAGTCTGATTAAGACACGGGGAAGTCGGGCTGTGATGATGTAACAGATCGTCATATGTCACGTGCCGCGCACGCCCCCCAATGGGTGTCCCCCGTTGTAGGGGGTGCTGAAGAGCGGACGCCCCGTCGCGTGACAATGTCACACGGCTGGACGGGCTTCAATGGACGCGTGACGTGCCGCGTGAGGAACGACGAGAGTGGAAACCGCAGTCACAACGCCACCTCCCCCTTCTAGCCATTTCGGGCGAACGTCATGTTTTGTTGTGTGCGACGCTAGAAAATTTATTGATTTCAAATCCCCCTATCACCTACGAATTTGCGCGCTGCTCAATGCTTAACCAATGTACCGAGAAAATGGAGCGGCAGCTGCATCTGCCGCGATGTGGCTCCAGCAAAAAGCCATTAGACCGCGACTATAGCGGATGATTACTATGATGACGTGTAGCGTGAAGAGGTATATGATAATTTCTGTAAATTGCAATAGAGTAACAAAGTCATCGATCATATGCTAACTGAATATGCAAATATATCTTCAATTCTTATACGAATCAAAGATATGCATAAAATAACAGAGATCGTACCTGTGTACATCTTTAGTAAAACTGCTTAGCACAGAACTCCATATTTGTATAATTGAATGTACTAACCAATCATCTAATCAGGCAAGTTGTAAGACAAAGTCACACGATCTGACTCGACATTAACTTTTGGCCCTTCACAGATGAAAACCCCGTCTTACGCGTTAGCCCCTGACCGGCCACAATTTTTTTATTTTTTCTCCCAATTATGAGATGTTAGTCTGAGTGCCCCTGCCGGCGCCATCAACGACGCAACACACACACATATACACACTGCGCGCTTTTGCCTCGTTATTTGTTGGACGCACACACGGAGCACTCTCGTCATCGCGAATTGCCCAGGGGCGAGACTGACCTGTTAACGAGATATAAGGGTTTGGGCAGGAGCGGACACTCCAAAATGACCGAGTCGTGGCCTAACCAATTTCAGCTGCCATTTTCTTATTATGCCCGGGCCTCGCTCATTCGTCATTTTCGTTCTATCTTCACTGCAAAAAAGATTGGTGCGCACAGCAGGTCGAGCGGTGCTGCACCGCAATTCTTGTCGGTGCTTTCATTGGAGTTTGTGAAAGCGTTCGGAACTTTCACTAACCAGATCCCATTTAAATGCAGACCGAAAAACTCTGCCCTGGCATCTCTCGGCCTGGGGACGCTGCGGATTTGTCATCCACTTACATAGCAGCAATGGCGCCTCAGTCACGATAGACGTTCGTCTATTTTAAATAACCTTTCTCTTCATTGAAGAAAGTGCACTATGTCGTCTTTCTTTTTAAATAAGTTTAACAATTTTAATTTTTGCACAACAAAGGTCAGCCGTTTGTGGCGGTTTGTAAAATGCAAATCAGTCGTTTGTTTATTCTAAGATTCTCACTGCGAATGACTACCTGTGTATGTGTGTGTCAGTTTTGAACACGGTGTGGCGCTATCCTAGGACTCGTGTCGCCACATTAACACGTCGAACAAGCAAGAACTATGTCTGAAGGACCCACTAACTTCTTTCTTTTTACCTGCTTGGTCGCCTAATAGACGGTCAGAAACATGTTTGTTTACCCTATACCTTATATGAGGCGAAAGCTGTACTAGCGCCATGTCCCGTGCAAATAATCAATTGGTTTAAATGGAAGCTTACTTTAAATGGGATTTAAAGAGAATGAAATTTGGTCTGCTAAAGAATTTTAATAATTACAGAACCTCTGTATAGTGTGACATATCAATAATAAATTTACCTATTGTATTATAATTTATTATGTGCTCACAAAATGAAATGGTAAGCTTATTAGTCACAAATTTCAAAACGAATTTTTTTTTTTAATTCGTAAATTATTTCACGTAACGAAGTAAATCATTTCAGTTAGTTTGGTGGTAATTAATATATTCCACGAATTTATATATGTGCAGGAACAAATAAATGCATGTGAAACTTGAAGTGAATAAGCTTTCATTTATTAAAACCTTCATTATCAAATAAAGGAAAGGTTAATAGTTATTTTTTATGTCCTAAGTGATTTATGTTTTTTTTTCAATCAACTGTAGTCAACCGTACTGCAGGCAACCCCTCATGCTGCTTAGCCACTATGCGAGGGGAACGACCAGTACTCCGGGATCGAAATTTTCGAGAGCCCGCGCCGGGAATCGAACCCAGGACAGGCGCTAAACCAACTGGGCTTCGACGAGTCGTATTAAGTACACGTGATGAAAATTACGAAACTCCATTGAAACAATATGCCTTCGAAATGAAAGAAATCAATATTTTGCAATTGCATTTTATCATGACTTTCTTTGCAATACAATGATTTTCCAAAAGGCGGCGCTACCAAACGCTGTAATGTGGGGGTGCAGTGTAAGGGTCGAACTTATATTAGTATTCAAAGCCTCGATGAAAAAATATGGTACGATTTTAGAGTGGTTAAAACTACTTACCCGACCCGTGCTTGACGTCTATTGACTGGCATCTTCAGTCAAAGGCAAAGTAAAATTATAACAATGCTTTCATTTCCAGCACGTATCTAATAAATGGTGCCGCTCATGAACACCAAGCGTCTTCCATATCGGCGGTCAGTCAAATAAACACGATAATAATAGGTTAGGGTCAACCAATATAGAATTGTCAATATAGAACAAGTCATTTTACATGCACATTTATATAACAAGAGTCAAGAGATTGATGGACGCAATCTATATATTTATATATTTTGCGCTGAAGCCATTTTATCCATGCACAATAATTTAGGTTCGAATGATTTCTAAATTCCAGGTCGTAGACTACATGGCAGCTATTCTAAAATCATGCATATTTCTTAAAAATGATAATAGAATTTAAAACGCGCGAATAAACTTGGGTCTTTAAGAAAAATGTTTCTGATTATGATAACATTTTTGAAAATCGAAAACTCATGAGCTTAATTTGTGAAAATTAATGTAATGCTTTTTCGAACACACGTTTTATTTTTATGGATTCTTTCATGTTGGGCTCATTTTGCTCGAACTCACTCTTCTCGTCAGAAATGAGGAAATATGTAAACGGATTTGTCTATGATGGTTCAAAGTAATATTGGTTATCCCTTCGAGCATCGTGCAGGTGAAAAAAATAGTGTTTTCGAATTCACTTTTACGACTCATCATCATTATATACACTGTATGTCGGAGGGAAAAAATAAACGAGCTGGAAAAACTATTAATTAACAACTCAACATACGATCGCTAATAAACAGATAAAAATGCCGAGAAGAGGAGGTTGGAGGACATGCTGCTGTGTACGACCGTTCGTGTAGAGGCAGGTTGAAAGGGATTCGTCCGAGAAAAGCAGTCAATATTATTAATACACGGGAGCAACAAGACGCTTGGCGCCTTCTGCAGAAAAAAATTGGCCACGACGATGTTAGCGAAACGTCAATAGAACAATACCTTTAATGCTGAAAATAATTTGTGTCAGCCTATTGATTTGGAATAGCGCATTAGATTTGATTTAATTGGAAATTGGCTGTTCTGTCTGCTTGCAGACGTGCCGTGATTGAAGACAGTGGTCAAGCGACGGAAAACAATTTTTTAATAAATAATTATATTTGTTTGATGATCGCAAATGACGCCGCGAAAAGACACTCTTCACCAAACGATAGCAGATTGGCTGATCGCTTCACTCGAAGTTCGCTAGTGGCGCCACAAACTATTGCGCAAACAGTCAATAGTCGTATTGTGGTGCACGTATTGACACATTTTGAGTCCCCTCTGTGGATATTTATCTAATCGCATCTTAATGAAAAGCTGCCTATTTTTTATTTTCGGTCTTTCCAAGATGTTTATGGACTAAGGCATTTTTTTGCGTTCAATGATAAACCTCATTATGCGTGTAATCTGTAACGCAATGTAATCGGGATAATGAGACTCCAAAAACATGTTTATGCGCGAAGACATAGCATATTACTCGATTATTACACAAAGTAATCAGATACCGAAATTGAATTATCTAAAATAGAAATCGGCGAATTATGTTAACGAATCTACTTAGCCAGGGGTTGAAAAACCCAAAGACTGTTGCAGACCCCAATTAACTAGCGAAAAAATCTTATTTTCCACCATTCCCCGTACATGTTATAATTTTCTAATTGGGCACAAACATTTAATCAAAAGTCAAGATGTAGGCATGCTTGCTGTCAATGTCCTTCACAAGGGCAACCTGTCATCAGCAATAGGAAACAGTCCATCGATTTCATGGTTTTCACCATCACCTGAGAGGCACATAAAGGGTGAAAGGGCGCGTTCATTAGAGTTGGTTAGGAAACTCGAAGCTATTTTTGACACTTATGCGAAGAAGAAAGTAAAATGACATTGGGTTGGGAGTTATATATTTTTGCTACTTGATGTTTGGGGTCTCGTAGCTTTAATATATTTCATGAAATTACAGATTTATGAGAATTTTATCTTACCTCATTTTTTAAGTCGCCTGGTTGGCTCAAAAACGGAACCCAAGTTACCAAGCATTTTTACAGATTGTTTCGCAATACGAACTTCATGCATATATATGCTAAATCTTCCACACCACCCACACTACACCTAAGTACCTCCTTACCCCGCCTCCAGATAATTCAATGTAATTGAACGGCGCCAGGCAAAGGTCTTGAGAGACACGAAGCCGAGAATAAAATTGTCACCAGTCACCACCAATCCGCCTTTCGAAAAAGCTTTTAAACTCCAATCATTAAAGTCGATGTTTCGTAACCCCCAAGGGTAATCCACGCGAGAAACACGGTTTCAATGTTGCCAAATTCCCTTGGTGTGTGGGTGGGGAGGTACATCGTATTGAGGGAGAGAGGGGTGGGTGGATTTGAACAATTTCATGGTTCGCCAACGGATCTCCAGGTTTTGCCCCGTCACCTGCCCTACATTCGAACCGCCCTACCGATCCCCCCTCACGACTCCATCCGTTTGAATCAACTCCTCCACCTTTCCATTGTACACACTTAATCTCAGTCGTTGTTGAAGCGCGTGTCACTGAAATAAGGGTCCGGGTCTGATCTATTCTAACATTTGGATCATAATTTTTTAGAGTTAATGTTGCCACATGTATGAAGCGGTGAAACCCGTAGTAGTTTAAGTCGATTAAAAAAATTAGTTATGGGCAAAAATGCAATCTTGGTATGTCAAACAATCGAAAGAAAATGTCAAGTAAACCAAAGCTTTTCGAAAGGCAAACAGAGGGCAGCAGCAAAAGTTGGACTAGCTGGTACGGAACCCTGTGATGGCACAACTAATATAGTAAAACCTCTTGTTTCTCAATTCGATAAAACCAGTCTTACACAACTATAAGATTCACCGCTTCGTATGTATACAACCAGTAGAGCAGAGGCTACCTCAGATCAGAGGGCTTCAGGCTACCCTGTACTGTGTTGCCAAAAAACACGGTGAAAACCCGAAAAGAAATTCAGATTCTGACCAGTGGCGTGGTGTAACTGAAGACAAGGCATGCACCACATAATTGATTTTAAAACTTTGTTGCAAAGACATTTTAACAATTTAAACACATTTTAAGGAAGATTATTAATTATTATTTTACATCAAGTCACGAATTCTCTAACACCAGGACAGATAAAATGATTACCGCACGCAATGCCTTACATATATGTCTGGCTTTGTTCTGCAATTTTATTTTAAAAATTTTCTCCGTCACTGTAATCACTGCTGTACAGGCGTTTTGTACACCTCTTGGTGCTTACGCAATATGCGAGGGACGCATTTTCACCAGTACCCCGGGATCGAAATTTTCGAGAGTCCGCGCCGGGAATCGAACCCGGGACCGCCGAGCTCAGTTAGTCGCAATTCCGACTGGGGTACGACGGGTCGTACGTGAACGTTGTAGCGGGCGAAAGAGATGAAAATGTGCGCGAATTTGTGGCGCAGTTATTAGCAAAACAAAGCTTGCTGGTTTCTAAAATTGTCTTAACGTTCATTTCAAAATTGCACGTCTTATAAACGATTACCGTGATGTTGCGCCCAAGGCGGTTCACGAACCTAGGACATCATGATTGTCGGCATCAATTGACGATCGATTGCCTTGGCTCAATTCCTTGAGGAGGTCATGTCAACGAACACTGCCACCCTTTATATTGATATTACGCAGGTCATGATGCACGCGAGTCGTGACGTCAGGAGACCCGCGGATAATTATAATCGCCTGATCTATGCCCATAGACACGCATCTCAATTTCCGTGTTAAGTGTTCCATTAGGAACCGATGAACTTGAGCGATCCTCACCTCCCGCACCCCAATCCCTCGAAGGCGTCGGTGAAGACGGGAGGGGATAGGGAGAAGTTCACCGGCTAGGGGTTGCTGAGGGAACAGTTTTAAAGTCGTGCCAACCCCGCGAACGACGTAAAGCTTTTAAAGTAGCGTCCGGGAAAATCGCCTGGGGGAATCGGATCACCTAACGTCAACAGTCAACTCTCTCCCCAGTCCTTTTACCCACTCTAAAACACCCCCACCCCACCCTCTGGGTTGTTCTCGCAGACAAAATCACCTTTCCCACTTTAAACGATCGGCACCCTGACGATATTATTTCTATTTTATAATCTTCAGTATACCTATAGGAGTAGCCAGTGCTTCTCGTATATCGACCCTAACATTCAACATCTCCTTTTTCACACACACACACACACACTTGGTTGGGGGTGGGGGAGCGATACAAGAGGGGTTATTGGAACCGGTGGATAAAAATCTGTGATCGTTGCATTGTAAATAAGATTGTTGCCCTCGTCGGGTTTGGTTGCCGGTCGGCTCGCGCCGAGATTTTTTATTGCGATATAAAACGTTGAACGAATTTCACCTCTCCTTCATTCATTTCAACCCTAAATTCCCCTTTATTCGAAATGGGCCGGATTTTAAGGAACCATAAATCGAATTTGGTGAACCTAAAATTATCTTAAGAGAACAAACACAGGACAGAGCCGTGAAATTTTTTGTGTATGGCTATTTTAAGGCGCTTCCTGTATTAGTCATGCTGTTTCACATGTACAGACAGTATACTGTCATACTCGTACTATCAAGAAAGGCAAAATTAGCAGCTATTTCATTAAATAAGTTACGGTCAAATGAAATTATATTCCTATTTGTGTCATTCGGCGCTAAAAAAAATTAAAATGAATAATCACAAATTTATTACATATAAAAACGAAACGGATTGTAACGTCATAAACAAAAATGTAGACCTCGAATTGCTGCACCTGATCTGGAGCAGCCGTTGCCATGACATGCCATATATCTCACCCCTATAGGCTACCACCACCCAGGCCACACCGACAGGTAGTAGAAAGCGCCCGTGTCGTCGCCGCCTGGCGATGACAGAGCCGACAGCACAAACAGAGAGAGAAAGAGAGGCGGCCGAAATAATTGAATGTTCACATTATTAGTTCGGGCAAATAATGGCAGAGTACGAGCCTCATTAGGGGTAATAAACCAGCGAGGAAGGTGTGTGTCGCGACAACGGGGAGGTAGCCGGGGCAATTTTGGGTGCAGAAAAAAAAATTGACTCAACGAGTATAACGGTCTCTCAGGAGCCGACACCGAGCTCTAGTAACGTTTACGTCTCCTTGCATGGTTCGATCAAGAGTTTGACAATTTATTAAGTTTCGCTTAATTTCGATGTTGATGTATTTGTGGCGTTCTTCCTCCATTGCTGCCTTTTCTTACCTACCTTTGCAGAGTATGCAAATCCATAATTTACCATCATTCGCCATCTTGTAATGGTGGGGGTCGATAGTCTGGTGCCTGGAGCACGTACCTCCGGCAAATCCAAGTAGGCGGTCCACTCAGGGACGGTCAAACACTCTATCCTGCAACCGAATAGAGGCGATCGCCAATTTCGTCTTTCCTACTCTCCCCATCAATCAGCGCTGCACGGGCGCGTTTGCTCCTAATAGAAAATTGGAGGATCCGTGCCTCACGACCTATCGAGCTTCCCCGCCCCTCAATAACAAGGCGGCTTCTGCTCTTACCACGCACCTGGAGACCAATATCTACCTAACCAGCAGCACACACCATGAAACCTATTTCCGCATTACCCTTTTTAGGTTCCCACGTTACACAATGCAGAATTACACATTTCATTATGACTCCTAGTAAAACTCCAATTTAAATATTTTTTAATAGACGCAGTGCAATGCTTAATTGATGTTGAATTCGAAGAGCTTCAATGGATCTAAGTTGTCCAGCAGTGTATATCCACCTCAAGATGTCAAACGAAAATTCATTTGAAATCAAGACCATGTTTTCCCGTGCGCCATTTAACTTGACCGCATGCTACAATTTGGACTAAATAAAGTCAGACAGAGTTGGTACCAACGATATAAATATAGGTGTCATTCCGACATAAGGGGGGGACTATTAGGATTATACGGATGAGTGCATACAGTTACTCTGAAGATGCCGTACTTGTTTCTGACGAGAGGAATTGTATACTGTGTTCATTTCATAGGCGAGCACAGTGAATGGGGGATGTCATTAGACCTACTACCTGTCACCTGCTGCTGCCCGTGTCAATGCGGGGTCAGCTGACCATTGGCGCCACCAAACGTCCGGTCTAGGGTCCAACCCCCTCCCCCGGCGAGGTCTCACAATTTAGTCTTGACCCACCGTCCTTCTCTCAAAGCCACCTCGGTCGCACCACCTACGATTTTCGAAGTCACATCGGGAGTGTTGATGATGACAGGGAATGGAGGCCCGACGTCGGCCCCACCTTCGTGGACCGTGGTGTAGCGGTAATTGAAGGTGGCGGCACCTGGCGAGAGGGGCGGACCGCTGCCTCGGTCTGTCCTGTGTTTATTTAGCTCGTACCGCGCGGGGTTGGTCACCACCCCTGGTCAAGGTGCGGAGATCACCGACGACCAGGTTGGTCATTTTTGCCAACATGTAAGCCATTATTTTTTCTTACGAATTGCCATGACCACTAGATGAGATTGTTGGATTTGCACAAGCCAACGGAAAGCTGTAGGTAAACATGATGGGAAAATATATTTTTATCTTATGAATTTTGTTCTGATTTGTTTGGTTGATTTGGTGGCAACAACGTTGGGAAATTCCATATTAACCACAGTCCTGTAAGACCCGTTTCAACGTTCAATGAATAGATTGATGTCAGCGATATCAAGTCTTCTGTGAGAGGGTCTCAGGAGGTTCGACGTGTATTTTAGTGCCACTATGAATAGACATTGGTACAGAAAACGTGTGGTGAGCGTAGGTCATTTGTAATAATTCGCGACTGGGAATAAAAAGAATGAGCGTGCGTTTGAGGACATTAAACATTCGTTGACGATAGGGACGACGGGAAATCATGCTCTCGTTGATTGTCGTGCTTTCCAATGGACAGATCAAGTATAATTTTGTATGCCGATATGCGCTCGCCAATACAAACTCTAATAAACTGTTGGTCGGCCTATATAGTCACACTGCGGCCCCATCTCGTTTTCAAATATGATTTTGCAGTGGAGTGGCATTCCGCGACAGTGAAAACATTATTAAAAGCAAACCTTTCAATGATAGGTCATTTGGAACACATGTTTTTGTACTGAATGATTTCTAACTTCAAAGCAAGGCAATTGAAATGTGACAATTTATAAGTCATTGCCGGTTATTGGTAAAAAAAATTGTTTATTTTTTAATCCAAGAACCTTGCATTTTGAATTTTATTATTTTATTGTACAGGTATCCCATCATCCAATCCATCCTAGAAAATTATAATTAAAAAAATTTATCTAACAGAAAGTAGTCAGCGAAATATGCAAGACTAAATGACCAAATCATTTTCTTAAGAATCATTATTATTATTATTTTGGGAAAAGCGTGACGCCATATTTTTTAGAACGCGCACGATATCTACAAATACATTTTTCTAAAATTCGAACGTTGGGGTTTTCAAATTATGGGATACTTTTGTACCTAAATATTAAATTTAAATAACATTTTATTTTTCCAATTACGGGGAGTGACCAGAATTGCACAACTGTCGTGAATATGGAAATGATTGAACATGTCAATTTTATGTCAAAAGGCCTAACTAAAATACTTGACATTTCAGGCAAAATTGGATATAAATAGCTTTTTAGTGGAGATGAAATTAATTTGAACGAAAATTATTGAACGAAAAGGATATACATTGGAAGTCCATACCCGTCTCCCATTTAGTTCCCATCCTCTCCACTGTCCCTCCCCTGACCCCCTTTCCCAACCCCACCCACAACACTAACAACCACCATCCCACGACCGACCGATTGTAATTTCCTAAATTATTTTTGCGCTTCTGTTTCGACCAAAGCCGTGTGTTTGTGTTTGTGTGCGCGTCCGACCAAGCAAACCTATAATTATTGGGATGGGGAGGGGTGGAGGGAGATGCGGAGGGAAAAGGGGTGTCACGAAGTCACTGCACACTCATTACCTACCTATATAGGGATAATGTAACCAGAGAGGTGGGCTAGGTGGGAAAGAGGGAGGGGGAAAACAAAAGGCCTACCTCACACAGTCAACAATATTATCGCCGAAGTGCTTATGCCGGATTTTATTTACGGCAATTGTAATTCGCAAAAAATCTACCTCACACCAAAAAACAGTGACGTCAGACTCAGACAGAAAAGAGGTGCATCCTGTTGATGAGGGCCAAGGAGACCTCAGCAGTGCGGCCCATTTTCTAATCGCCACTTTGAGTCACAATCATTAGTACTCTCTGGTGTCTTCCCAGTGAAGAGATGATTAGAGATATATCGATGGTGATATATATTTTTTTTTGAATGTCACCAAATATGCATTCCTAGCCCTTCAAGAAATTTTAGCGGACCGAACGCCACCAACGGCGACAATTACGATCTGCCAAATGACTAAATGCAGGCCACCTTCTGTTAAAGAGCCATCACCCAATAAATAAATTTCTATTTAACTGTTTTTTTCTTGATTTAAAAGTTTCTTTGTTTCGATTATTTTTTTTTCCTTTTTATTCGGTCTTTTTCTTTCTTAATTTATCTTTTTCGATTTTTTTTACCAGTTTTGTTAAAGCACCGACTCTTATTCGGAATTCTGGTTTTATCGTTTAATAAATATAATTTGTAAATTGTTGTCGATCGATCGGTTGAGCATCACAATATCTTCTAATTGCACGAATACATTTAAACTAATATTCTGTATAACGAGATACATGTACATGTAACAAAATGGTTCCTATCCGAAGGTTGGGTGCACCGAAATCGTGACTCTTGGTTGCCGATCCCTTGTGAGAAAGTTGGGCAACATTAAAGACCCGTCAGCGATTATTGTGAAAACCAATGACGATATCGTTATTCGCAAGAGGCGTGACGCATTACGCGTCGCGTTCAATGTGAAACTAAAAGTATTAAAGTTTTTGTAGACACATCCAAAATTACATGTACCTGCAATACAGAATACGAACGACGGCGATAAAAAAGCAGAGAACGTGACATTTTTTTTTGACCGGGGAAAAAGGAGACTTCTGAAAAAGTTAATAATACAGTCCACCTATTCTAGACTATTGCATATATGAATACATGGGTCCCTGCGAAACGGAAATCCACCTCATTGCGCGAAAATTAAACTCAGCCATATATTGCACCGAACGATGTCACTCGTAAGCACATTTGCTTTCAAGAACTGACATGACAAATGGTCACAATTACAAGTACAGTGCATGTGAGCTGGCTGCGATGTGCTGACATGTTGCTGGCATGAAGCTTTTCACTGCATCGTCAACTGTTGCTATATTTTCTGCTGATAACGTACAGTATGTGACATGCGGTTGAAAGTCCAAAAATCTAAATGAAAATGACATTTGACTAATAGAATGATCATTGTGATTTTTTAATTGAATTTTTGTTCCTTAATATATTTCTGCCTTTTTGCTTTATAAATGGTCGACAAATGAGTACAGTAAGCGGTGGCGGCTCCAATGCAACCTGGAGAGAGTAAGGTGTGAGGTGAAACATAGGATTATGGCAATATTAGAACGTTTACCTTACAGTAGAACGTTTCTTCGTAGCGATTAGGCCACAATTTTGGAGCTTGGACGCGATAGCTGACTAGGGGGACATTCAACGTGACCAAATAAATTTCATTATTTTGAGAGCCATTTCCAGAACCCATTTGGGAAATTCTGGGCGTCAAATTATAAAAGACTATGACGAATTTTGAGCTCTGCTATTGGTGGAGTTTGTGTTGTAGGCGTCAAATAAAAATCACGGTTTCCTTTCACCTATAGACCTAATCGTTATTCTGACGGAACTAGGTGTTAGCGGCAAGGGCAAATGCGGGCCGTTTCGTCATTGTTCCCGGGCGTAATTGTTACTCTGAGCTCCACGTACATGATGTCTGTGACGGCTGTTGTATGTGGGCGGAATTGAGATTGTAGTACGATTCGGAGTGGACATTCCAGGTAATCATTTCATTTTCACGACTCGAGATACAAGATGCACACGCATATGTAGTCTCTTTACTTGTAGCTTCAGCTTATGGGGGTCTTTCTGATGGCCGATCTTCGTCCTTGGCCTCTTCCGTCATTAAAATAAAATTTAGAAAAACAAGCTACATATAGATTGAGTAATCCTGATTTATGGTTGCGAGAATTATATGCTTATACAAATTATAGTTGGAATTTTGGTTTTATATCATATTCGTAAGTGGAAATTGCACCAAGCCGTAAAAGGAAAGAATGGAGGCACTCCTAACTGGAAGAGACTGAAAATAAGTTGACTCGAATGCTTCATTTTATTCCAGTTTTATGACAATTCTGGTATTTGGTTTTTTACGGAAAGTGGATGTCCGGTTCGTTGGTGTCGTCCCACCTTTTTTTCTCACGAAAACACATAGTTGATACATAGCTACTTTTAAGCTAAGCTGTATAAGCTACTTTTATGATTTAATTATGCGCCGCAAATTGTTTTAGCATTTGGAGAAGTGCGTTGAGTTCTTTAATTTAGAAGTTCTTGTGGAACACTTAAAATTCACCATCTTGTTCTGGCGGTTGATATACGGTGATCAAATCAAACATTACCTACAAAATTTTAATAAATTCATTTGCACAGGTATACATGTAATGGAGGTTCTCTTTTTCAAAGTTCTCTTTGCACAGTTGCTTCAGACTGTTTCAGTGAGCCGGCTTCTGCGCCATCTAGCAAAATTGCGAGCTCAATTGGTCGACCGAGTCTCATAATAGATGGACCGAGAATTGTCTAGTAAAGGGTTAAACGAGAAAGTAAAATAACGCGAAATAGTTCAAAGAGGTTGAAAGGAGATCGCCGCACCGATTCGCCTTCTACCCCAAGAGGGTGGATGCTGTTGTCGCCGTTGCAGACGCTCGTTCATTCATTTATTCGCCATATCGGTTGGTTCATTCATAAAAAACGAAACAACAAATAAGTTATGGAATCAACTGAGTATACGGCAACAAGCGCGGCGGTCCATAAAGTTAAAAATGTATTACGATGTACGCGGTGAAGAAAAGTTAACACAGAAATAAATTCTGGACCCAACTTTATTTACAGTTTTGTTCAAACAATTAACGCTTTGATAATTTAGACCAAAATTAGTTGTGAATGGTCGTCCTATCATCATCCTTTGCCTTGAAACCATTACATAGATTATGTGACAGCGACGAAGACTAAAATTGAATATGCCGACGCGATCATGCGATGTCTGCTACAATAGAACATCACAGGCGCTGTGTTAGACAGTTTAATTTGTAATCAAAATAAGTAATACGAAATTTTTCAAAATGACAATCTTTTAAATATTTTTAATGTTAGTATGCCGACAATCTTCAAAGATTTAATATTGAAATTTTATATTGTTTCGAAATGTCTGTAAGTGACCTGTAATAATAGCATCTTAGTTAATTTCTCGAGGTGTTTCATCAGAATATACTGTATATTCCCAAACGTTATGTTGCACAAGGCGCAGAAAAGTGTGATTCAAATGTGACATTAATTGCAGATGGTGCTGAATCCGTTCAGCTTGCTTACCACGATCGGACTTGTTTGGCCAGGGCGGTTGTATACGAATCCACGTTCCCCCTGTCATCGCATTATAAATGTCGGTGGCGGCCGTACTATGGAACGCAACTCTACATGATTGCACAGAGGCTCTTTAACCTTGGGTCCGTGGATGGGATCTCTGCTAGCGGATCTAAAAAAATGATAAGCGCCGCTCTGCTCAATTACAACAGACGCTTGCAACAAACTCGCCACTTTGTGCCGATAGCATGTAATCATCGAAAGCAGTAAAGCATGTAACCACTTTGAAGTCGAGAGCAAATAAAATATATTCGTTGCCAGTTATGAATTGTTATTACAAAATTAAAAAGTAACAATTGCTTTTGGAAAAGAAACTTTTAGTGGTGTCAAATGCTTTCTCTAGATTCTCAATGAGATTCACGACCCCGAGAAGGGTAGGAATGGGCTGGGTCAAAAGCTTTCGTTATATTCTCAATGAGATTCCGGACCCCGACGAAGGTTATGAATCACTGATTTGGAGGTGTTAACTTATTACGTTGCTGCTCGCCGAAGTTCGCTTTTCACTGGGCTGCAGGCTTTCTGCGACGGCGTTGATTTTTACCTGGCGGCGAAAACGTGTATCTGGGAGAAAGGCTATCTGGTGGGGGTTGTACTTGTTGTCTGCGCGCGCGGCGCTGTTGTCGGGGGTGGGCATAGGAGGAGGAGGGGTGGGGGTGCGCCAGGCGGCGGTGTCTTCAAATGACAAGCGACAGTGGCGCCACTCTCTGTCTGCCCCGCGGTCGGTCGAGAGTCTCTCTGACGTCAGGTGCAAAAGACGGGCCGACGGTGGGGGTCGGGGTCGTGTCGGAGGAGAGGGATAGAACGGCGAGGAGACGAAATGTACGCATCCTACTGAGGCCCTATTTATCTGATACATGGATATCTCCTCGTGGACAAGTACATCATTTGCGGAGCAATAAATCGTGAACAGTTCAATGAAAATTTGATGACGAAACTTTCTTTACTCTTATTTGGACAAAACGTAATTTATTTTTTTAATTATTCCTGAGCTTAATCCAGAAGTTCCGTTAACTCATCCAAAATATTCCCTTGATTTAAATCAGACAAAACGGTGATGGTAACACACGCTTGTATAAAATAATATTTTTTAAGTTTTCGCATTTCAGTTACATATTAAAGAGTGACTCTGAAAACAAATATACAAACGCACTTCTTCTTTCTATCTTAAGTAAAAATTCCAAAACTTTCGGTTTTGTGATTTTTTTATCAACTGGTTGATGTCGCTTAATTGTTGTCAACGGACCCAGCCCGACCATACTTATTTGTCGTCGGAGAGGTTTTCGCATTGTTTATGAGCGGCATATCTTTCTTGTCGGAGAATTCATTAGTGGGTGAATCGGTTTTGCAGTAAATACGCCAAACGATATATGCTAATGTCGACTAACTAGCGAAAGAATTTATTCCCTCTCCCCTCTCCCTTTCTGTGACGTTTAGAGAACTTAGTTCGCCTTTTTTTTCCTGGTCTGTTGTCCTCCCTATCCTCCTCCGCTAAGTGGTCATTCAAAACCAAAACAGCTTATTAACATTTACAATTATTGGCGCTACGTGAATACGATACCCGATGAGTTGTTTTTCGAAAACCTGTTCGAGGCAAAAAGGTACCATACACGTGTACAGGGTGAGCAGCTAATTCTGTTACAGACTCGATATTTGACAATGTATTTCTAGTATTGATTAGTTAAAATTGTCTTTCGCAGATTGAGATGCGTGAGTTCGAAACAGCGCCGAATAAAATAGACGATCGGAGTGGCGAATAATGATATTTTTAAATATTATTTGAAATGATTAAGATAGATTTGGCAAGATTATCCTCGTAAATGTTAGGCAATATTTTTAAAAGCGGGACATTGCTTAAATGTACACATCTGTCATGATAACCAGATTTGAAGATAATATACAAAATATTCGCGTTTTCGCAAACAAATTGTGGATCATGACGGATGGTAAGTAAAATATTAAACATTTAGCTATGTCTCGCTTTTTACAATATTGAGTTAATTTTGTCACATCTGTCTTAATCATTCCAAATAATATATTGTTCGACTGTTTTATTCGGCGCTGTCCGGCGACTCACCCACCATAATTAATTCCAAGATGTCCTACCACATTACTCAATGGTTGAGCTATTTCACTATTTTTTTTTAATTTTTAAGATATATTCAAATGAAATTTAGTTCTCTGTGATCTGCCACATTAGTATGACCAATTGGTAATTTATCTATAATATCGAAGTAGTAATTAGTTTGTAACTGTTTGACTGTGACAAATCCAAAATGGCATCCCAGATCTAGTACTAGAAAGCGCCATCGGCGGCAACAATGGGAACCACATCTGTATGATTCCACTGCAACCATAGTTTTTTGCAACATTCCGTATACGAAAAAAAAAATGACTTGGTATCAGACGATAAAACTCCAGATATGCTCTGGCACGAATAGTCTATAAAGCGCAGACATCCATTTTTTTCAATTGAGTGACGACAGGCAGAAACCGCGGAGAATTAATTGACAGTTTGCGGGTAACAGTCCGGTTAATTTTCCCCGAATATTCTCTTGTTACGGCGCACTTCATAGCGGCCTTAATTGTAAAAGTCAATTTCGTTAATAGGCGTGTAACGATCGACGTGTTATTCCTATAGACTCTGGATGAGCAAAAACGAGCAACCCCAAGATCACTTAGCGCGGAATTTTAAGACGTTTTGGAAAGATGGACCTCACCGCGCAAGTCGCTGTATACTAGAAGACACATTATCTTTGTATCAGCTTAAATGGGCGGTGGAAATCGCTGGCCATCAACTTGAGTCTGATCGAATAGCTCGTTTAATCGCTTCTCCGCTGGCCGGTGTCACTTGGTCATTTTCAGAAAGCGGTTTGTATTATACGATTAAGACAGAAAAGTACGTTGGCAATCAGTAAGGAAGAGAATGGTCTGACGATCTTTCGATGGGACCCGCTTTGCCATCATAGGTTCACCCACACTTCGGAACCAAAACGAAAATATTGTCTCGACCGGCCTACATTGGA
>JAQGBY010001938.1:0-25912 GCA_034698785.1 Mycogona germanica | reverse complement strand
TTATTTATGTATCGATAATAAACTGCGCCGCCGATCGATATCCACCTACTGCAGCGACAGTAGCGAACCCAGCGAGATATTTAAAAAAATACTAACACAAATTAATTTTATATTTACGAGTAGTAAATAATTTACTAAATCTGTCCTCAAATCAAACTGATTTTAAATGAATTTTTTTTAATTTAGGTGTGTTGAGCCGGCTTTCTAGTCTCAAAAACCCCCAAGGGGGCAACCTGGTAATTTTGCTTAGCCTAGGTATGACCTAGGTAGGGATCTTTAACGTACTCCTGATATAGTTCAAGCGCGGGTCACCATTTACAATATTCCGAACGAAGGCGCTCGCAGGATTTTCTCGCCCACGAAAATTTCTGAAGGTGTTGGCCGGGATCGATCCCGCGATCACATGCATTGAAGGCACGTACGCTTACCAAAAAAAAAAAAATACTGAAGAATGTAAACTTGGGTGTTTATTTGGTGAAGTAAAATATCTTATTATACACTGCAGTCATCACGTAAGTGCACTTTCTTCAGCCAGTGATGAAATTATTGAACTTGTTTTTGATATTAAACCTATAATCAGTTTTTTAAAAAAGTTTTCAATCATTCTCCAGCACTTCTTTCACCCTTCCCCATCCTTTCTTTCTCGTCGACGTGTTTTTCTTCCCTGGAATCGTCTCCCCTATCCTCAACCCACCCTCACACGTAACTCCCCTTCCTTCCACTCCCGATTCGATCAAGCATCTATTTTTTTTCTTCTTTTCAACCGCTAACACGAAACCCCTCTGCCATCCCCTCGACAAAAAAAAAAGACTGAAACAAAAACAACACTGCATGTGACACCAAACAAAACGGATTTGCGTCACGTGGGTTGGAATAATATCGAATCCATCATTGGATCTCCCGACTCTCGAATCTGGCAATAAGGGGGAGCCGGGGAACAGTGCCTTTAACACGAGTACATCGAATCTGAACAGTAGTCACAGGCTAGGGGAGAGAGAAACGGGACACCTGACCGTTTAGGGAAGGCATGAGGGGGTTCCTGCCCAGGGCGCCTAGGAGCACAGACAACTGTTTTGAGAATTGCTCGAGTTTATTTTGCTTTTGTCAATGCGCAATTGCTTAGGAACTCGACTTATGAAGTGCAATGATCCCGGGGTTCGATTCCCGAAGGAATTCGATCCCGGGGTACTTGTTGAAAATGTGCCACAATTGAGTATTCTCTTATATACAATAGTTTGAATAAAATATTAAAAAATATTTGCACTGCAAATTTTAATTTAATATTGACAAATTCTAAAAATAATTCTGGAGTATGAAGAAGACCCTGAGAAATGCCCAGGGTGCATTTCTGTGCCACAGAGGTCACTTTCACGGTTGATAAAAACCCAATAAACGTTAGAAATGGTGTGAATTTCGTGACATCGTGGCAGTTCATAAAAGGAGACTGGGCAATTTATGAGGACACGATTTTTGTTTTCAAGTCGAAGGCGGAAATGAAAGATTTGTTCTGGAGAGAACCACTGGTTCTGTGTTAACAATTGTTTGGAGATCACCCACACATGTTCCATGATACACGGTTCCACACGAATTTTGGATCCGTTGATACGCTCTAAACAATTCGTCATTTTAGCTGTGATTTCTTCCAGAGATCACTTTATGCGTAACAATGCACTTGAAAATTCCGCGCTTTGCGGAAGACGCTCGCTACAGTTTAGGCGGCATGAGCCTATACGCAGATAGCCGGACTTCTAGGAATCGCTAACTTTTTGTGCAACACCGGTCAATCAGACTTAATCCAATCATGTATGAGCAGGGTGCGTTTGGACATTGGAACAAGAAAGGCGAATCCGTGTTACAAGAATGAACCGCTCGTTCTCGAATGACAATTCGCGCGTCTCAAATGTACACGAGAATTTCAAACACGTGCTGGAGAGGGTGCGTTTGACTTTCAAGCACCATTCGTCCACGCGGCCTGTATATCAGAAAAGAGCGCGCGATTTCGAAGACACAATTGCCCCAATATCAAACACAATTCGAACTCAAAGTAAAATAAGGGCTAAAATGATGACGTTATTGCTATTGCTAGCCGGAAAATTGTTAACAAAATTTATAATTTCTTCAAATTTATTGTTGGGTTTTGACGAAAGTGTGGGTGGGATCAATCTATGTGTCGTTCTTAATGAGATTCTTAATGATTTACAATTACGTCGACATTTTTTTTATTAGTTTTTGATGTTTTTTTCTCCGAGACTTTAAGGCCATGCTTGTAGTCGCGTTGAAGCAAAATTACATTAGATTCATCAGTGAACAAATCGAACTATTCGAACGTCCCAAGTTCGCTCTCAAACAAAAACCACTGCGAATAGTTGCAATTCCAGGCCACCGACATCGGACGTCAAAGAAAATTTTAACGAAAATATCCGATGAATTCGAATCGGGCGTCAAATTTGCAAACAGTACTGTTCCTCATATTCTAACCGTGGCGTTAGCGACAATGCCGTTTCTTATCACGGAAGACTGGCGCGATGTTGCATGGGTAGGGGGGTGGGGGTAGATGCAGGGGTTTTGGGGTGGTGGTGGTGGTGGCCGGGGATGGGGGTGAGGTTTGCTGTCTATAGCGTGTGCCGGCGCGCACACGCATGAATTAGGAGGGCCATTACCTCCTGGTTTATGGGGAAGCTGATGAGTTGAAGTCTGGCAACATTAAACACAACTGCCGCAACGCTGCATGCACGGTTATGGACTGTTAAACACGGGCATATCCAAAACACAAAACAGTCACCGTAGCAAGAAGAAAATACGCGCGTACCAATATCGGAGATATACAAATCCCGAACACGTAGGCCGTGCTGCTGCTGCTTCTGGATGAGGTTTTAGGGGGAGGGGGCGCGTTTTCTATACAAGCTCGATTTCTCCAGTCGCTCCTGATCCAACACTACTTAATTCCATATTTCATAAGGAAGCCACATGTTCGAAGAGAGAGAGAGTGTTAGTGTGTGTGTGTAGCCTACAGATGAAAGGAGATAGCGATTTTCCTTAAAACCGAGCGTCTTAGCTGGACGAGCAACTTGAGATAGCCGATGAGCTATCTCAATAGACTAGCCAGAATGAAACAATTAGTACAGGTTGAATTGAATTGTTTCTCCTGAATGTTGGGTGTGTCGTGTCCGGGACAGCGCCGACCTCGCTCCAAAAAGTAAAACAGTGTCTGTCATGCATTGTGTGATTGCCTTACAACCGGGGCAGCAACACACTTCTCCTGCCCTCCTCATTTCCATTCCATATGCGAGACTGTAGTGATTTTCGCCTGCGGCAGCGACATCCAACAGAACAAATTAATCTCGGCAAAAGGTGTCAAGAGGTAGCGTGTTTCTCTCAAAAACCAGTGATGATCACGGTTTCGATTCCGGCCAACGCCTTCGGAATTTTTCAGGCGAGAGAAATTCCTTCATACGCTTTCTTTCAGGAATAGAAGTCAAATCATGACCCGTACCTGTCCACTCCCAGGCAGCCTAGGTTAGGCAAAATTTCAAGACAAACAAAATTTCAAAACAAAATTCCAGGGTGCCAACCTGTGGGGGGGGGGGTTTAAGATGAGCAATCAACGGTGAACAATCTCCTTAACAAACATTTTAAAAAACGTCACCATTAAAATCACGTCACCGGCGGCGGGATTTTCAAATTCTGGTCTTAGTCCTAGCTACGGCATGCCATTTCTACCGAAGTGACGTCATCTTCCATTTCTGATATTATCCATCGTAAAGGGTACTTGCATAGAAGTGCATCCTAAAAAGTGACGTCAATTTCGTGCTCTGGTCACGCTTACATGAAAGTTCGCCCGATTTAACCTGATAGAAGTAGATCTACCAAATTTTAGAATAACAACAAATACAAGTTTCTACAGGTTTCCAACCAAATTGACTCCGTCCTATGGTTTTCACCACGTTTTATCAGATCGAGTCGAACCCAGGACCGCCGTATGAGGTCACACGGGCCAGCTGAAAGGACAACAAAATTTGTCAATTCATGAATCAAACACATTGGTCAATCCAGGTGATGCGAGTGACAGGAGCGGTTCTGTTCAACACCAAAACACAAGTTGTGCTGCCCACTGATACAGGCAACCACTGCCGACAACGGTATAATACGGGAACCCAGGTTTTAATAGGGGGAGAAGCGGGTGATGGGGGCATTGGTGGCGGGATGAGTTGCACAACGTGGCCATGTTAGGATCTCGGCTTCTGGTCGTCGTTTGTTAGGTTCTGCGCCTGCACAACGTTAAGAACGAGAGAAGGCGAGAGAGAACAAGAGAGAAGGAGCGACTGCTTAGAATCTGGAGACTGCCTGCTTGCCGCCAACATCTGTTTTCTGAAACTTATGATCCCGGCAACAAATTAATGGGCCAAAGCTCATAACCCACCGAGTTTGATTTTAAATTGAATCCCGCGCGCGAGTAAGACACCGCCCCCTCCCCACAGCCCCCCCAAGACCCCGCCGGGTCCCGATGAAGGCCGGGGGATAGGCTAGACCAGTTCTAAATCTATCAGAGTTCTCTCACACCGCCTCCCCCCCACACACACGCACCTTCCAGACTAACCCAGAGACATGTTCCGCTGACACAAGTCTTCCCCCTCACCTCATCTTTCTCGCCACCCCCGATTCTGGAACCAACTCCACACAGTTCCTCCCCCGTCCACACCCCTTCACCCACCGTCAGCACCCTCGCTCGACGTCCTCCACTCCCGCCCGCCCGCCTCTACGCTGTCAAGACGTGCAGCACGTGCGGCACGTGTGATACCGAAACACAATGACGTTCTTACACCGCGCCGGTGGTCCTAACTGGACCGCGGCTGGGCCAAACGTTGCCGAAATATTCCTCCAAATCAACTGAGCTACCACGATCGATTAAAATACATTATCTTACCCAGCAGGTTTAATATTTGCTTTAAATAAAATTAAAAGTTGTGCACAGGTCAGTACATGGACATGCTTATTGATCCGGTACAAGCTAAATTGCAACCAGAAAGGATCTAAAAAGTACTCGTAGATCGTTTTGGTTACGGTTATGAATCAGAAAGACACAGATTCCAAAACCATATATTGGCAATTGCATTTGTTCCTTCCGTCGCTTACAACGATAGCTCGCGAACGACGTAACACAGCTATATGAAATTAACGCTGGATGCAATGCCCCAAATTTATCGGTCAACTCATGAAATGACAGTTCCTTACACTATTAGATTAATGAGATATTGAATTAATTGATTAAGATATTGAAAGTGTCTCGTTGATGAGACACTTTCAATTCCCCCCTTTTGACGATCTCGTTCAGAATGAGATTAGTAGAAGAGTCCCCCCATCAATACAAACTGTGAACCCGGCTGACCACACGCCAGTGTCATGACCTTCGTTCGCCACAACTGTAACAACATTTTAAGCAATTCTAATTAAATTATTTGTAGATTGGGATTGTTCCCATCTGGCAAATCAGCACACAAGCAGCTGTCTTCAGACTCTGTATTGACGTTTGCTTGAAAAGTCATTGGCCGGTTCGAGTGGGCACCCTGTATAGGTGACCGCCTTACTCCAGAGAGTAGTTCATCCACCGTAGGTGGCGCCGGTGAGGCGGTGATTCTCATTTGGCCCCGCGCGCGTCCGTTTGATGACCAGGCTGGCGTCTGACTGTCCTCCCCCCCCCCTATTCCTACCCCTGACCTCCCACCGTTGACACGCCTCCTCCTCCCACGCGGTCATTCTTCCCACCCCCTCCCACACCCACCCTCCATACCTTCTCCATCCAGATAAAGGACATTTTGGGCTTTGGGACACTGAATTACTCGTCTCAACTGGTGCTGCCATCAATTCCTCAAACTAATCCCGGTCATCTCTCTCTCTCTCTCCTGCTCTGGACCTGGTTCTGGCTCTAAGCATCGTTTGGTTTGAGAAGATGGCGCGCGGTGAGCGACTTCGCTGGTCGGTTCAGGTGAACCCCCTTTAACCACGCTCAAAAAAGATTCTGGAGTTTCCGACATACCAACTTCATTGGCCCATCTGACGTCAGTCGCTTGCGCAAGACACTGAGGTGCTCCTGGCAAACATTAATTATTTTTTTAAAATCCGAGTTTCAGATTGGGTTCAATTATTCCAACAGAGACGGAGTTTCGAACCCAGAATCTATTTTTTGGGTATTACTGACACAGTAAGGTAACGCCGAATCATATCGAGTGGGCGTATTGGTTAGCGTGCTTGTCTTCTACGCCCAGATCGCAGGTTCGATTCCTGCCGACAGCTTCGGAATTCTTCAGATGAGCGAAATCCCTAACACGTACGCCTTCGTTCGAAATGTTAGCAGATCGTCCACTCCTGGAGGGGGGGGGTTGAAGTCTAGAAGTTGGTTATTCTTTTCAATAAACATTTCATTACATTAAAAGCTAACTGCGTCAGTGCGCGCCCTGGGCATTCGGACTAACGGGACACCCCACCAAGTAGAGCGGCGCTTACAATTTGAAACTAGGAATAAATTACCAGCCTTCGTTTATGTCTGGATAGCAGGGAGCGGGATGCATCTTAACTTCTCCTCCACCTCGTCGCACCTTGTCTCTCCCCCGTAGTGGCAATGGGTGGCGGAAGGGTGGGGTGGGGGTGAGGAGGTGGCTTCGTGACCACCCCACCCCCTCTCTATCACCAGGACCGAGACGCATTGCATCCTCTTTCGCACATGCACTTGCCGGAGCAGGTCGTGATTGGAAGTGATACGGTGTTGAGCTACTTATTATCAGGAATGCTTTTTGGTGCCGGGGTTAGGAGGGGGCGGAAGTGGGTGGATGATCAGGCCCAGGGAGTGGCCAGTGATGGGGGGAATGGTAGCCAATGTGATGGCCTCGTGACTAGGAGGCAAAAGACACTATCCTGCTGGAGCAGATCCGGTGGTGCCAATGAAAGCTGCCAGAGAGAGAATCACCAGAATTGGAAAATTCGTTCCAGGACAACGCTGGACGAAAGTCAACTACGAAAAATAGAGAGGGATTCGTATTCGTCGGGATTCGAACGCCTGCTGTCTCTAACTATAAACCGATAAGAGGAACATCGGATTACTCAAGTGTTAGTGTCTTGTTCAGCGCCTGTCCAGGAACCAGTCAACAGCGATCAATTCACTCCAAACCTTAACATTATTTAAAGAAAATATTCATGACGTACCGCCACAATTTTTCAAATTCTATTTGTCCGAAAATGTTGCTCATCGTGTCTAAACTACGACTATATATTTAGTTACTGAAAACGTACCGAGAACTGACGATATCAGGCAGATTGATGACCAGCATTTCCGGTTGCGGAGCGCGAATGGGCGCACGATGATTCCTATATATAATTTTACGGCTTGTCTCGGTCTCTCTCTCTCTCTCTCTCTCTCTCTCTCTCTTTCGCTCTTCTCTAGTTGCGTCCTCACAGATTGAAAGCATTTTATCGCGCGAATGATCCTGACGGCCAAACATTTCTTTTTTCCTCCCCACATCATTTTTTTTCTTCTTTTCTCCTTTGCTGTCCAGAGTCTTTCAGGTTACGTTCCGCTCTTGTTGTGTCCGCAACAAATTCGACAATGTTCAAAGAGAGAGAGCGAGCAAAAAATTGAGTTGGGGGTTGTCTTGAGGGAGGAGAAGGAGGAGGAGGTGGCATCAATCGATCCCGTTCGACATTCGATATAGCAGTAATATGACGTAATAACCAGTTCCGTGCAATATCCTTCTGTATAAAATAAAACAAGAGTCTGCCACGTATTGTGTGATTGCCTTACAACCGGGGCAGCAACAGCCCCGAAGAGTCGTGACCCCTTTTTCTTGCCATGTTACTACTGTGCTTTTAGCCCGCGGCAGTGACGTCACCAGAGTTAACAGTCTCACTTATGGCGGGATTTTCAAATTCTCTGTTCCGAGCTTGAGAAACTGCGCGTCACTTATTCGAAAAGGACGTACAACATTAAAAAAAGTGACGTCAATTCCGTGTTTTGTTTCACACATGACGGACGGCATTTTTAAAACCTCTTCTTACACTTACATGGAAGTGACGTCATCTCCCATTTCTTTCGCCCCGAAAATTTGGGGACGAATTGGTCGAGAACCTCTCACTATTGCCTGTCCTTGTGACAGGGCTGTGCGTTGCTAGACAATGATAAAACTGATCTCCCAAATTGCAAGCAAACGCTTTTCAGACCTCCATCCCGAAAGATCCGTAGGTTGGCAATCACACATTACACCTACGAATGATCGGGCCACTTTTGTCAACCAAGGCCAGAATGGCGCGTGAAACATCAAGGCCGGGACAACAAACAAAATAAGGATTCCAGAATGACATCCCATCAGCGCAGAACTGGAACAGCACACATTGTAGGGATGTGGCAACCTGCGGGCCGCAACAATTTTTTTTTGTTGCAATTGACTAGCTTAGAAAAAGTGTCACAGTGTCATCATAGTGGCAATATTGAACAAGTGCCAATAAATTGGAGCTGGATGAGATCGTTGTGCAAATAATATTTAAATCTTGAACCGATTCCAACAGACAGCTAACGCCACTGAGACTGCGTTGGAAAATTCATATTTTGTTTCATTATTAATTTCCGAATTTCAAAGAAATTTTTTAACATTTTGGCATTGATTTTTACCAATTGAGCGAATAAAGTACTGCAAAAATCAACCCTATTTTCAATTAGCCTAACAAGATAAAAAGGTGAACAATCAATTGATATAAAATAATTTTAAAATTGATATTTGAATCACAGGAACATATATTTCTAGCAAATAATACATTATTTGAAACACAAGCGCGGCGATAATTTTTTTAAAATTTACTAATACATTTTCCGAACAACGCTTTTTAAAAGAGAAACCTTCATGGGATGTCCACTTGGAGACGAGACTAAAAATGAGTCCACAATATATGTACACTCCCGAATACATTCTGTATTTTTTGATGGCTTCGTTTTCGAAATACCAAGCAGCTCTTATTTTACGAAACCAGTCGACGCGGCGATTGCTTATTTATTTTCTGACTAGTAAACGCGCCCCTCACGAGAAAGGTGCCAACGGGGACTGCTTTTACAAGGTGTTGGTGGTTGGTTGGGAAGAATCGGGTTAGGGGGGATGGGCAGGATGAGGAGGAGGAGGGACGGCGTCGGAGATTGTGAGATAAATTTTCTGCTCACGGGATCGTTTTAAAAGATGGTGGTGGTGGTTGGTGAAGGGGGTGGTGGAGGAGGAGGAGATGCCACCAGAGAGAGAGAGAAGATGGAGAAAGAGAATCGGACACTCTATAGAGTCTGCTTATTTTCGCTCGCCAACTATTAAATTTACTTTTTCCCCCTCCTCTTCATCTCCCACCCATTTTCCGATCTAGCCGCTCTGACGGAAGGAAGGTTTAGGGGGTGGGGTGGAGGGTCGAATCGTTGTCAACTTTGGAGGGGTCGAGGGGGGTGGCAGGGGTTAACTGAAGCCTACGAGGGGGGGGGGGGTAGGAGGGGAACCAGCCTCGTCTGTTGACCACCGCTCACCTGAGCGCTTAGTTCGCAACGAAGAAACCTAATGTCGTTCGAATCCTACCATTTCGTATTCTAGTGTTTTTTTTATCTTCTTCTTTCAACTGTAGTGAATAACTTACAACGCGAGGAGCATAGCTATTACCAATAGCACGGGATTGAACCCGGAGTAAGTTTGTTTCTCAAACGACTGGAATGCGACGAATCCAAATCTGTATTTTTGTTTTGATACAGGTTTTGGGTACAGGTAAAATTGCTAGGTAAAATTCTTAATCCCCATTTTCACATATTGCTCTCCACGGAAATGTCAATTTGTTTGGGTCTAACGAGCACACTACGAGGAAATGGAGATTTTAGATCACACAGGAGTTTGACCAAAACAAGATTTCATTTCGACGAATCAAACAATGAAATATTTTCTAGTGCACCTAACAAATTCAACAATATCAAATTCATGGAAATTCCATTCTCTTTTGGTCGAAAGCGCGCTTAATTTTTATATCTCCGTTGTAACAATCAGAAAGTTTTCATCGTGAGCACGCTAGGCCCAAACAATATAGCATTGTCGTGGAACAAGCAATCTGAAGATTCGTCGTGAATGCAAAAGTCCACCAACAGATGTCCAACTGGACAACAACAGCAACACTTCAAAAATCAACACCTTCATTTTTTATTTCTTCTCACTTAAACCGTGTAGAACTTCTCAAAATTATGACATAATCTTCAAAATGAGACATTTTGCAAAAACATCATCTTAGCATTTCACAGCAGACTTAAGACATGCAGTCATTGTATCGTCTTAAACTAAATACGTTTTGACTTTACGAATTATTAGGCTTCTGAGTTGCTAAATGTTATGAGTAGGGGACACGGACACGACTACACGGAAATCGTGTGAAATTCGAAGTTCCGTGTAATTCACAAATTATCGTGTAATGCCGTGCAACTTAATTGAAGGGGTTGAATTCCGATAGTGGTTGAATTATAGAAAAAAATTGATCGAGAAGCTCATAATTCATTATCGATAGTCAATCTCGCTCAGCTTGGGTTTTTTAACGCTTCCCATTATTACCCTTAAAACATTTAATTTTTTTCAATGCAATCTCATACAATTTGACGATTGATGGGACCAATGTAATTTCCGTGTCTACTTTTGTATTTGTCGACATTTTTTTTCTTAGGTCCTTAGAAGTTAAAACATTTCACTGCCTTAAAATTCAAAAGCTTTTTTAATTACGATGGCTCTATGCGGGGGCGCGTCTGCCTTTTTTTGATGCCGAACGCTGGTGTCCTCTCTCTGAGCAGTCGGCCATCGCAACAGCCACATTGCAGGGGAAGTAAGAAGACGAGACTGGAGAAGAAAAAAAAATAGCGCACCGAATTTAACGGCCAAGTTCTTCCCCGTGGAAAGTGAATTACGATTGGAAATTACGATTGTTGTTTTTGGTCGCCGTTTGCGAATGGGCTTTGATCTCGCCCTTGCGCTCGCCACCATCCGGATGGCCACCAACCGCTCCGCTCGGAATCGAGCAGCGGTGGGTCACCGTGGCGCCCTCCCGCGGCAAATGGTTTGCAGTGAGCGAGCCGCCATTCTCGTCCATCAGCCGCGGATAGTGGGCCTGAAAATTCACCTGATCTGGGGTCGAACGACAGAGATCGATCGAAACTGAGTGGAATGACCTTAAGTTTTAATGCATGAAATTGTCAAATTATCTGGCAGCTTGCACATCTGACTCCATCCATGGTAATGTCATTCTGTTTGGCCCCGCCGACACGCACATTCGACGAGAGATTTTATAACAGCTCGCTGAAAATTTTGCAATGTTGCGACCCAAACAAAATGACATTTTCATGGATCCAGAACGCGCAAAGCTCTGCCTTACAGAGAAGAAGTAGACGTAGCTGAGAGAGTAAAATTCCTCGCTCACGAATCGACATTCTTCTTGGAGCACATGTTCTGGGTTCGAATCTCCCCCGACTGAGTCGAAATTATAAAATATTATAAATTCGTCTAGACGAGTTTCAGTGATTCCGAGCGTCTAATTCAGGTGTGGAATAAGTAATTAACGTCCAGTTGGTGCGGTTCATCGGTCGTGCGGACAATGGATCGGTATTGCGGATTATTTCGTAGAAAAGCTGTTACTTTCTAGCTACCTTATACTATTAAACTCAGTTTCGGAAACTCCGGAGTTGTTCCCAGTCCTATTTCATCGATCAAATCATCAGCTATGATTTTTATTTATTTCTTAAAAATTTTCATTTTCTACATTGTTTTCTTTCCGATTTTGGATTCGGAATACGGTTCCACCGACATCCAATTTCGAAACACAGACCCGAACCCATCATGTTGTCCGGTACCATTTGGACGAGGGGCTGGGTCGGTGGTGTTCTTAGGGTGACCCGTGTCAACCACATTGACCCGGTCTTTGGTGAAACAGAACTAGAGTCAGTGGCGAACGAATCTCGGCACCCGTTGTCCACGCACTTGTCTTTTATTGTTACTATTTTGTCTAACGCACTCAACCTTCTATCCCGGGTTGCCTATTTTTTTAAGTCACCGTCGCGCGATGGACTGTACAGGGTGACACACGAAACAGTCAGATGTCACAAGGGAGTCTCCGGGTATTTCGGAAACCACCGGGCGCAATTATTCACCGGGCATGATTACTTTTCATATGACGATTTCGTTATAAGCATTTTTGTTGACCGAAACTGTTCTGCTGTTTGAATGAAATTAAATGACGCGAAAATATAATAAATAACCCTGTTAAATTGCGAGAAATTCACAAAATTCATCAAGTTTGTTTTCATAAAACAATTGTTAATAATTTAGATTAATTAACAATCGATCATTAAAACGTTCATCTTCTAGAAATCTGAGCTATTTAAAGGTGTGTTGATGTGCGTTCGAGTCCCACGTAACACTTGCAAATTTAGAAAAGCCTGGCGCGTTTGTTCCGTGCCAGGGAATCAATATCAAATCAAAAAACAAAAAACTATGGAAACAATACAACAAGGGTCGATCCCGGGGTACTGGTCGTTTCCCCCTCGCATAGTGCCTGAGCGCCATGAGGGGACGTAACGCATATAGTGCGGTTGACTACAGTTGAGGAAATAAAAAAAATTAAAATATATTAAAATACACACGGATTAGTTAAAAATCATTGAATTCATTAACCAATCACCTAAATCATTATAGTATTTAGTCTAATTTTTCGATTTGGTAATTGTTATGGTATTGGTATTGTTAATCATCACAGTTTTCTAAACACCTAAACCATTTTCGAAAATCATATTCGCGAGATTAATAGGTCATAGACTTTTTTTTTAAAAATTCCAACTCAAACTTTCGCGATTGTCGAGACTGTATACCCAAATTTATTTACATGAACATAATGATCCTCGCCGATCCCGTCATTTAACGAACAACCCTTAACCGTAGGTAACATACGCTCATAGACTCAGACGCGTCTATTAGGTGTGCAGCCCTGTGTTATGTGTGGCTGGAGGAGGGGAGGGGGAAGGGGAGGGGATAAGGGGAGGACAGTGTAATAGGCGCTGGACCGAGACAGGGGTTTAAGGTGAGTATAGGGGAGGAGGAGGTGTAGCACATCCAACTACACGAAATAACGTTGGTCCATCGAGTGGGTGGGCGGTGGACAAGTGTAATGTAGGTGTGAAACAAAAAGGGCGGCCGAAACCAAATGAAAAGACGAGAACAAAAAAAAATGGATGACCAAAAATAAATGCGAATGAGAAACCCGAGAAAACCAAAGAGCCAAAGAGGACAGGTGGTCTAGAGTGTGGACGACCCATTCGTTAACATTGGGGGAAGAATTTCTGTCCCAAGTATGGCGTATCCATGTGGGAGGTGAGCGTGTCATAATTTTATCCCGCCACCAGTTGCGTTGCGATCGTACGCCCCGACAAAGGGCAACCCTGTGGCCAGGTGATGATCGGTGGCCACCCGAGGGGGGAGGGCTAACGCCCTGACGGAATGTCCACTAGGACTGCTGCGTTGCTGCTTCTAGGCCTTCGAGTTCGGCGGTTTGGAGCGAGTGTGTTGTCGTGAGAACGAAATGGAAACTCGCTTTTCCAAATGGCTGCGACCAAAGATAAATAGATCGGCCGCAGCACCTAGAATAACTATAGATGGTGTCAAGAGAGTCCGCCAGTTCGTCGCGACTGTCCCCTGCAATTTGCAGGTGGGGCGGGGTGGGGTGGGGGAAATAAGGAGTTTTCTTTACCCCCCCCCCTCCTCTCTCCCCGTTATTTACGTTCGGGTGATCTTCCACTGCAGGTGTCTGTGTTCATGGAAATGGCGTTTATACGACTTCAGGGTGTCGATCTCTATTCGGATTGCTATTCTGCCGAAGCAGGGAAAGGAGGAGTAAAATCTACTAACTGTTGTTTATTTTATTTTTTGAATCTTCAGTCGTCTTTGATTTTTAAGACTGAATTCGCTTCGTAGGGCTTATTGCTTGCTTCATTTTTGCTTCACTTCTCAATATCGAAAATCAAAAGATTATTTGAAAAGATTTGGACAGCAGCAATAGAGCCCAAGAACAGTCGGTATTGCGACCGACTGTGGCTCGGCGGTCCTAGGTTCGATTCCCAACGCGGGCTGTCGATTATTCGATCCCGGGGTCTCTCATATAGCTACCAAGAGGGGTACAGAATCACCTATAATGAAGGAAACTAAAAATAAAAACATGGTGAGCGAGACATAGTGACGTCAGGTGTCTTATCACATATGAAGTGGTGAAAGTTGATTTTTTTCTTGAATTGAGCAGAAGGAGGTTTTACAACGTGAAACCTATTTAGTTGTGCTGCCCTCTGCCGGTGCAAAACAAAAAGCTTTGACTTATGTCACATCTTCAAAAGATAGTAATTTTTCACTTTACTCGAAAATTAAAAATAAATCGACTTATACGACATTCTGCTTTTCACACCTTCATATGTTGACCGAAAACAATTATCCTTCATGAGCCGTCTTGTAATCATACAGGTCTCTAAATTCATGTAAAAACTATTACAATTTGATCAGTGTTTCGTTGCAGAAATTATTGAGCAAGAGCAATTTCAGGTTGAATCAACCACTCCTCACCCCCACACTGCATTTATTCAAATTGCTGATATATGGAGTCGTGCGCGGGGTCTCTTCCTGTTGGTCCACCCCCACACACCTGGACCGTTTACACAGATCAGGCTCGCTGCAATTTCTCGCTCTGTCCGTGATCGAAATACTCCTGGATGTTGCAGAGCGGGGGAGGGGGGTTGGATGAGATGGGCTAGCGGGGGTGGAGCGGATGAGGCAGACTGTGTAGGTCCAGTGGGCTTCCTGTGGCCGGACGAAACGAGAAAAAATATGCCTATTTGGCGGCGTGTGGGGGCGTTATAGGGAAGGGGAGGGGGGAGGGAAAGGAACGACTACGACGACGACGACAGTGTGGGGCACTAACTTCTCATCTGTCCTTTGCATCTCCGCAGTTAAAAGTAAAAAGAAAATAAACGAAACGGTCAAGCCTTCAAGACGCCGCGCATAACCCTATTTCACTCAACCTTATGGCTTTTGCGCGCGCTCCAGTCTCTATATCCCCCTTCCCCCATTCCAGGTACTATATAGGTGAGGGGGGAGGGGATGTGGATGTGGAGGTGGTGGTGGGGCGATAACACTTTTGGAGCTGGATCCATCGCGTGGACGCTAATCTATGGACCGGGGCCAGGTCGGCTGAACCTGCGAGCGCCACCTAGCAGTGAGAGTTTCCATAACGTGTAAACCGTTCAAGAGTCCTGTCATTAAATTATGGTCAGTCAGTCTCAAATATACGTCATCTTCATGCGTCTACCGAGAATGCATGTTTCATTAATTGCTCATAAGAAGGCGCCAAAAAGAATTGCAATTACAAATTTTACCCGCAAGCAGCCCCCAAGAGAGGGGCCTATGGCGGGCGTCAAAAGACCAGTTGTGGATAGAAATGGATTTATTTTAAAAGGCCTTGGATTTGAGGCTCTTGTCAGGCCATTCTACTATCTATACACTCTAAAATGCTGGTTTCATAAATAGATCACAAAATGGCGCCAAAGAGAAGGTAGGCTTTATTAGTTGCTCACAAGATGGCGCCAAAGAGAAGGTAGGCTTCATTAGTTGCTCACAAGATGGCGCCAAAAAGAATGCACGTTCCATCAAAAAATGGCGCCAAAAATAATGTAGGTTTCATAAGTAGCTCACAAGATGTTTGACACACTTGAGGACACATCATCACTAAAAAAAACCGGTATAAATCCATCCATAAAAAATATTTTTTAAAGAAAATTATCCCAAGGGTCTCTATAGACACTTCACACCATTTCGTCCCTAATTCCGGTTCCCCATCAATTTGGAACGCCGATGCTTTTTGACGTTAGGCCCCAGTAGACGGCGTGGCGATTGCTCCTGGAACGCGCGCTCCCCAACATCACTGCGCATGCGCGACATTTAGAACGAGCCGCCGACAGGTGAGGTCAACGGGATCAAGCGACAGGGTGCACCCTGGGGGGGCATGGAGGGGAAGGTGATAGGACGGGGTGGGGGTGGGGGAGGGATATCCAACCCTTGACACTGGGCATACGCGTATCACCTTCCACCTCCATTCCATTCCACCTTTCGCCGGTTATCGGAGATCAAACTGATCAAAATATATTCCCAAGACCACCACGACTAAGTCAAGGGCATATTTCCCCCCTCATGGCACGCGTGTCAACCTCCACCTTGCCTGGTCCATTGTGTCCCATCTTCTGTTTCACAGCTGGCCGTTTGAATGTTGGAGAAGGGCCGCTCGTTGCCCATCGACGTTTTTCGGTCTCTGCAGAACTCGGAATTTACTTTCGACCACATTGCCCCATTCCAAAATCCAACGTTTGGTTCTCTCTCTCTCTCTCACCAGCCGCCTGCAGTCCACCTGGTCACGATGCCCATAGAGCGGCCAGCAACCATCACCACTGTTTATGTCTTTTGCCGAACACTTCTCCTTATTTCGATCATCCAGCAGCTACCTTACGTCGACTAACACCTTTTTTTCTCCTCCGTTCTTCTCACTCTATATCTTATTGTCAGGATCGCAAGACCATTTATTTATCTTCACCGGCTCTACACTTGTACTGGTATACTGGTCGTGTGTGTGTGTGTGTGTGCTGACCGCCTTATATAGATGCTCTGCTAACCCCATCACCACTCCCCGGCCCTTCCGCTTACCACCCTACCTCCCCCCTCTTCAACTCCACCCACACGATAACGAACTGCGCGCCTGCACTCACTGAATGGGGGTCGTATTTTAAATCGCGTTTTCTCGCTTGGACCAAATCATCGAATGAAAAAAGGGACGAAACAAACGACTGTTACAGTGTGGTAAGTCGTGTCGAGAACCATTCTCGACAACACCGGACGACAGATCTAACTTCTGAACACTCAGAACGCCCAGGCAAGAAGCAGCCATCTTGTTTCGCGAACCGGAAGTTTTTATGTTATTCGCATTTCACTGCTGATGTGATAATATAACGGAATATGTGATCAAAAAGTCAGCACAGCTTCTATCTTTCCACGTTGACCATTATTGTATTTTAGGGGATCGCGTTAAACGAAACACATTCCCAATTGTGACAACCGATGTAGGTGAAATGGCTGTGCCGTCCTGTGTTTCGACTCCCCTTGCACATTTTAAAAAAATGGCACCGCTGCGCCAAAAAGTGTATACTTTGTTTGAATTTAGTAAGGTTAGTCGGGGTTGGGTTTAGGTAAGGCAAACAGAATAAATAAAAAGAACGAAATACATATGAACCCCGGGCTAGCTTTTGAAATTTCGTTCCATTCTCTAGACACGGATTTCATCCACTATAATATTAGTTTTTTAATCCGATTCACTCTTAACATGTCATAATTCCCTTCTAGAGTATCTATTATTTTGACATAAATTTTGTAATATTAGAAGCTCGGAATAAACACTGTTTACAGAGTATATACGATTTTGTATCAGATTTTAGATTGCTGTCCAGCAATCTCTCTCTTTCTTTGTAAATAAGTTTCAATGAGCATTTGTAGCTGGGATAAAATCCGCGTCTCGACAAAGTCGAGTTTCCCAGAAATGACGCTTATCACAACTGACATTTGTCGCGCGTGACAGCGACCCAATAATCAGGACATCAGATAATTGTGGGTTCAACCCCGTAAAAAGGTTCGGACATTGGAAATCCTTATTTAATAAAACAAGTCTGACCGTGTGAGACGGCATTGTGTGTTTGCCTCGACACAACATATTCGCCCGCCACCAGAGGACAGCACATACCCTATGTGATCTTCTCACTCTGCGACGTCGGTTCTACAAGAGACCTTTAATTCCTTCGGAAGTTTTCGGGCGAGAGAAATTCCTAAGCACGCCTTCTTTCTGTTAGGAAGACCCCGGATGAAGAAACTGAGTGACCCGTGTCTGATTAATATCGGGTACACGTTAAAGATCCCTACCTAGGTCAGACCTAGGCTTGGCGAAATTACCAGTTCGCTCTCCGGATGGACTCAGAGTTGGAAAGCCTCCTAACCAAATATTTTATTTTTTACGTTTTGAGACCTCTTCTGAAAGTCCTCAGGAAAACCATCTATCCAATATTTTGACGTTTGAAATTGCAACTGTGGTTCCAAAAAAAAAGTTTTGTCTAGTTTTAAATCGAGTTTTCATCTCTGTTGGAGATTAATTGGTTTCGCGCGTGATGATTACGTGGCAGTCGGCGGAAGTGACGTTTTTCAATTGTCCCCCCTCCCACCGCTCTGCAGCTGTTGGTCACTTACACCTTTGGTTAGCCGTCTCACAGTGTTCTCACACCACCTACTGAGTTTGAGAATTATCTAAATCTGCGTGTTTGGAATTTACATGGGTTACACGTTTTGCATGTATCATGTATGGATACATTTACCCCGTAATATCAGGACTTTGAATTCACAATTCCATGACACTTACCCCATTCGTACCAGCATGACTGCAACCCCATACTCTAAATCCCTCCCGCTGAGCGTCACATACAAAATAACACACTCGGCCAAATTGTTTTTCAGTTTGTCTTCCCCATTTGACGTCACTCAAACTCATCTATCCGAAGTTGGGGAGGAAAAAAAGGTTAATTTAATTGTTCACTGCGAATCAGGCAGGGTGCTAATAGAAGTGGTGAAAGTTAAGAAAAATAGGTTTTACTAGAAGTGTTATAATACAGTTCCGTTTAGGTATTCAACTTGAACTGACCTCTGTCGGCGAGATACAAACCGTCTACGTCACATTTTCAAACGATATAATCGCGACAATATTGCATTTCTTGCCCCACAACTAATTTTTTTTATTAAATCGACGAAACATCACTCTGGGGTTCGCCGCTTTCATTGTGCTTGCGAATTAACGGTCTCTCGGCGCGGATCATGCGCGGCGCGGTTAACAGTCGTGAGGAGGACGTCGTATGTAAACCGTTGAGCCGGAAAGAGACGTTGACCATACCGGTGTTATGATCAGAAAAAAAGGAAATAAAAGATAAGATTGAAACTCCATTAACTGACTGTGCGAATAATTGATGAAGCTATCTTTCAGATTAGTTTCCTGAAAATGATTTTTAAAAATCATTTCAGAGAGATATTTTTCGTATGGATGCAAATATTTTATAAAACCTGTCATTCAGACTTCCAACCACAGTGTAAACCCCTGTCTGAAAAAGGGCGCGTAAGGATTTTAGATACCTCCCTCGAAGCACGAGCTTACCAGCCGTGACAGACGGGGACCACCTGCAGTCGAATCAGCCGGGGTCGAATCAACAGTGGGTTTCATTTTTGGAAATTAACGAATGCTAATTTCGTTAGAGCTAATACTGTTTCGTATATCACGATAGAAGGGGGTTTGGGAGGGGGGAGGGTTAGCGAGAATAGGTAATGAGTGGGTGGTGGGAACCCACTAGTCGGAAAGGGGGTGGGGGTGGTGCGGGCCAGACAAAATATCCCCGCCACCCTCTCCCATACAATATCATTCGACCAGGAAACCATCCAATAACAAAAGTCTAAACGAGGTTGTTGTTGTACACATGGACGAAAAGTGGTAAATTGAGCGTAACACTAAAAGCAATTGTGCAATATACTAATCTTGTGATCGGGTAGGTTTGAAATTTAAGACAAAAAAATATTGATTCGCGAATTTCGGCGGCGATGGTTTTAAGACCGAGAACGCGGGACGTCGCGGAATATTTTCGGCGTCTGAGAAGCCTGTTGCGCGAAATCAGGAATAGCGCCGCCTAACGGACTGAACACATGTATTCTCCATTTCACGAAACGAAACAGTTCCGTTCCCGGTGACGTTCATTTCTCAAAAGGATGGAACGCGTCCCCAGGGATCGTAACTTTTCCGTTCGTTCCGTTTCTCCCCAAAACACTGGTAATTCCCAACAGCTAAAAATGAAAAAGAAAATTCCTTTTCTTAGGAACTCAGAAAAGAGAAAATACATGAACATGATATTAATAAGGAGGTTTACCAGCGTGTTCGGCCTTCCATTCCGAAGCAAGTAGTGTTCAATAATTTCTCTCGCCCAAAAAATTCCAGGAGTCTCGGTCAGGAATCGAACCCGCGGCATGGACTCAGATGACGAGCACTCTCAGCGCTATGCCACACGAGAACCCCCTTAGAAACTCTGGAACGTCTAAGAAAGAACTAAATAACGGTTCAGTTCCTTTTTTTTAGTAGCTCTACCGACATCGACAATGTTTCTATCCTGTTCCAAGTTTGTCAGCCCGCAACTTTGTCAGCACATTTTCAGCAGCACCTCTAGATCGAATAAATGAGAATGAGGTCCAGGAATCGAACCCAAGACCACCAAGTATATCTCTAATCCAACCGAGTGCGACATTGTACCAAACAGAACTGATAAAACCCTGAAAAATCCATTTCCGGTTGGACCAGGGGTCACAGCGGGGGTAATAATAAAAAAAATAGGTTCACCCGGTGGATGTATTCAAATTGATGTGACGAGGTCCGTCAAAACCAATCCAGAGACACCTATCCTCAAAGTTCCGTGATGACCATGCAGCGACAACTAGCGGGCGGAGGCCGAAACTAGAAACAGAGAGAGTGCGGCGAAGCAATGCCAGATATGCGTTAAAAAGTGAAAGAAAGTTTGCAAAAGAGTTGCAAATGCGTCCGCGTTGGTGTATAGTGGGGTACGCGCAATAAATTGGATAACCGCTAAATTCCCCCAACTGCTTATATTATACAGTTTCTGAGATATCGCCGGCACCAATTAAAACGATAATGTACAACAGAGCTCGCTTCGAGAAACGATTATTCGCACGCCTGCACACATTCAACGACGTCCCACCGATTGACCACAACCAATCAAGCCCCTTTTCCGAGCCGTTGTGACGTCACAACACTGTCTCTGCCCCTCCCCCACTTGTACCGCAACACCAACATCAACCGTTATAAATCTGAACATGAAAGTTATTTTTTTAAAAACCAAAGAAGATAAACTAAAAATACATTCAAATAGCCTTCACCATCTATAAAACAACCCATTATTTTGTAGATAAGATACAGTTTTAAAAAAAATAGTAATAACCGCTTGAACAACTGATAAATTAAAATTAGGATTGCCTTTTAAGAGGCGTTCAATTTGGAATGACGTCATTCTGTAATTAGCGAAGAATTTGGGGAAATTGATCGCGCGCCATCTAGTGAGCCCTGCATGAAGTTTCTGAAAGGAGGGGAAATTCATTCAAAAACTACAACTCTTGATGACTCCTCTGGCCATTATTGGATCATCTGAAAAGCGACAAAATTGAGTAAATCCTTCTTTTATTTACGTTCGGATTTGGGAGAACGTAACGCCATCTAGCGGAAAGTCATCTGTATATTGAATAACATCGTCGTGCTCTTTTTTAAACCACATTTTGACAGGATTCGCGAAATAAGACAAGAGCTGACACATGAAATCGCCGAAATCTGGGGTCAACTCTGGTCTCTCATCTCGAGTGATACAACCGAAATATTTCGGGCACATCTTAATCGCGTGTGCTTTGACTGGTTATTACAGAACGGGCGATTGAGTACGGGCACACCGGAGAAAACTAAAAGTGTAATTAAGAAAAGTCGGCAGCTGCTTTGTTGCCGTTTGGCGAGAGTTTTGCGGATAAATATGCAAATGTCCGATCGGGCCGCATTTCGTGTGACGACCGGGTGCTTACGATTTCTACCTTTCTTCCCCCTCACCCCCCCCCCCTCACCATGGCACCAGTATAAACACCCCCTGGACGGACAATTCGAGCGCGCGCCAAAGCGATTAAAACAACTGCGCAATTTAATGCCTCTGCCCATGCCATCGCCACCTCCAACTCCACCACCCTCACCCCTCCCCCTCAAACCCCACCTTTTCATTTCTCGAGATACTTCCCCACACCCCTCCTCTCAACTACTGCAAGTTTCACATGCTGATATTTGAAATAAGAACGGTTAATCACACATTCGATTTCGGATGCGATAACTCTATAACCGTCTATCTGGTAATATTGCCTAAACCAAACACTTCGTGGACTTCTTGGTCTGGATATGTAACGTTTATCTGATATCGTACAGACACGGGGTTTGCTTCCACCTCGAAGAAAGGCTCACGTAGCAAAATTCACTTTATTTTGGAGGCTGGGAATTGAACCCACAAACCGTAATCTAGCGCACTAACCCACTTCCCTCCCAACGGCGCACCTCCGCCACCAGACATTGGAAGTTCTTACAAGTTGACAGAAATGCAGCTGAAAATATTCAGGTACAGACGAATTTAAAGAAACATTTGGAATGAGTTATCTTAAGGGGTTTTACTCTGTAGTAGGACGACGACGACGGGAGGAATTCTTCTCCACACGGCAGAGGTTTTGGTTTCGAGGGAAGGTTAAAATTGACCCCGACGCCGAACGGGGATCGATTCATTCGGCATCGGACTTAACCTTTGCCGGTTGAAAGACGGATGGAGAGAGAGAGAGAGAGAGGTAACGCCGGCAGTGAGCTCGTAAATCTGTCTCTATAAATACAGAGACCAGAGAGGGATGAGTTATTTTTATTCCCTGCGCCCGTCCACTGGGATATAACACTGGCAGAGAGAGGTTGGGCACGACATTAATGGAGGTGGAGGGGAGGGGAAGGTGCGGGAGTTGAATGAGAATAGGACACGTTGGTTGAGGGTGGGGTGAAGGAGGGTAATGAGGGTTGGGTGGTCTAAGGGGTGTGTGTGTGTGTGGACGGACGGTTGGTAATCAGCCAGAATTTTCGGTCTACCTTTTTCCCAGCTGAATATCAATTCCTGAGCTGTTCCTCTTTCTTCTGTCACAACGTATGCAGTCGCGAATTCATTTTCGGCCATCGCTGATAATTACAGGAGTTCTTAGTGCCAGCAAATAGAAATAGATGTACGAGATCAGTTACTTGCGCAGAGATTACTAAGAAATGAAATGGTCATGGAATGCAGAAGAATTGATGCCTCCTCCGCACAATCACAAGTCGATTCCCGACACTCCCCCGACACATAGTATTCAAATCCCGGTAACTTATGATCGAAACTATTTTTCGTCACCAATAAGACAACAGAGTTGTGCAAATCGTTTTCATTTCTTGAATTAAAAAAGGGGTTTGATAGAAGTGTTATAAAACGGTTTCGTTTCCCAATCCAATTTGTGGTCCCCTCTGCTGGGGCGAAATAAAACCGAAGTCTTACGTCACATTTTAAAAACGGTGCAATCACATGACAAGATTGCAATTTTGCACTTAACTGGAAAATTGAAAAAGAAAATCGACTTACACTACTCTGCCTTTTACCCCTTAAGTTATAATTTTTTATTCACCATTGCGGCCGACCATCATTCTTTTTTGTTCGTTAAGAAGGTCCACTAGCGTTTCCGCATTAAAGCGCCCACCGGAAGTGTTGTGTTCCCTGGCCATGTTGCCTAGAAAATGGGTGACGTCATCTTTAAACGGGTCTCTAGCTTTGACATGGAAATCGAGTATCAAATTACATCTTTTTAAAAATCAATGTTTGCGTAACAATTTCTTTAGTATATTATTATTATTTAAAAATCACACTGCTTAGGATATTATGTTCTACAGAGTAAAATGTTGAATGAACCCTTCACACTGTGGATTCAGATAAGCACCACTACCTGATTTTCGCCAACAAAGATTCAATAAAATGCACACACACACAACAAAGAAATTTGATTTCAAAAGCAGATGTTGCCAAATTTCATATCGCACATTTTGGACTTGGCACGAAGAAGAGACAACCGACTCTGCAAATCATTGTGTCTGAAAAACGACCAATGTGCGGGCAACAAAAGTCGGTCACATTTGACTGTCGTATATTTGCGGTGGGACGCGTAATGCCGTTATGTTTATTGTCATTAGTGTCAGCCAGTAGGTCATAAACTAGCTCCGGACAAGGTGGACGTCACCCTCTCCTTCCCCCCCCCCTCCTACTAACTCCGTTCTTAAGCAATCCCCTTCACCCCTCCCTCCCCTTGGCATATATATATGCACAAAGCGCATGGCACACACATTCAAAATATTCGACAGCGCCTATTTTGATGAAATGCCAGTCTTCGGGTGACGTCAACACTGAAAATGGAGGCGACTAAAATCAATTCGTCAGAGACTACTAAATCCCAAATCGCAATGACATAACAAAGACACTTTCTTTTGTGGCAACAAATTAGATATGACAAGTGACTCGGCAACTATGAAATAAAACAAGAGTCTGATCAGTGCATTGTGTGATCGCATGACAACACGGGGCAGCACCTGCACGATCTGATCCCCTCACTCCGCTTCGTCGGTTCGAGACCTATTTTCCCCAACATGGGTGTGACGTCAGAGACTCAAGCCCGCGCCATTGACGTCAGCATCTGCTTCAATTCTATTATACTTCAATTCCCAAGGAAGGCGCATCTTCTTTCGTGCCAAAATTCTCAGTGGTCTCGGATCGGGAATTGAACTCGTGATTACAACACCTCACTACTGTCTATCCTTGTGACACACTAATCTTTTTTCAAGATTAAATCTAAATATTTTTCAAGACAAAATTGGATTGGTGGCCTAACGGTGGCATTTCGATTTAAGTCACCTCGTTCCACAGTGTTCACTCGGCAACTTTTATGAAACGATGACGTAGTTGGTGGTGGTGCTGGTGGACTTCCCCGTGTCATAATAGGGGTGTGAACCCGCGGTGGCCGCGAGACGAGAAGCGAGTGGAAGAGTGAATGAGAGCGAATGGCGGACATGGACATGGCCCGAGACAATTTATGGGGACAGTTCCTCCTATCTGGCTTCTGGTTTGCCTCTATGCTCGGCAACCGTCTGCCGTTCTCTCTACATACACTATGGGACTAGCTGTGCGCATAACAAAAATGCAAAAAGCTCGGAGGGGAACTTGAGGTGTTATTTATGGTGCCGGTGTGATGTGTGAGTGCGAGTGTGAAGACTGAGGCGTCACTGCTCGCTCAAGTCAAACAATGGGGTTAGGCGCAGAAATGAACATTTCCTCTTCTAAATTTTTACTTGACGATGGGCAAAGTTTTTTCAGAATGGTGAAGGAGGTCCGTGGACGAGCCAAATTTTAAGTTATTCGTGCCGATATCGTGTGAAAATGGAGGGGTGGAAGAACTTTTACTTTTAAGAACTCATTGGAATTATTAAAATAGAAAAACCATCGACAGACGATTGTAAAATATCAGATCTCTGGTAAGGAGTTTCGGTTGAATTATTTTAACATAAATCGCTAGAAACATGACTTATTTTCTTAATCTAGAATCAATTGAAAATGCATATTCTCAGGTTTGCGGTTCAGTATACCTGAAGCGCGATGATGCTTTTTTTTTAGCAAATTCACAATTTCTTGTGCAGACAGCAACTTTGAAGATTCTGAAACTCGAACATTTGATCCCGTACCACGAATGATCACTACCAAACTGGTAACGTGAGGCACCAATCCAAGAAGGTGAACTTCCAGATTTTTCTGTTTTTAAGGAACTCATCACAAAAACTCATTTAAACGAAAAAAAATTGAAAAATTCACATATTAAACTACTCTGTGAGAAGCTGGTTCTGACAGTGGGGATTGCACAACTATTCCATAAGGATTGTACAACTATTTCATAAGGATTGTACAACTATTTCATAAGGATTGTACAACTATTTCATAAGAATTGTACAACTATTTCATAAGGATTGCACAACTATTTCATAAGGATTGCACAACTATTTCATAAGAATTGTACAACTATTTCATAAGAATTGTACAACTATTTCATAAGGATTGCACAACTATTTCATAAGGATTGCACAACTATTTCATAAG
>JAQGBY010001937.1:0-25915 GCA_034698785.1 Mycogona germanica | reverse complement strand
GAAAAAGAGGTCCACCCACCACCAGCATTTCCTTCAAGCACAATTTGTTATTCTCCACGAGCCGCCGCTGCAGATCAGCCGACCGGAAGCAGCCGCGCGACTACGGCTTCGATATCCGTCAGCGACCGGAAACCGAAGAAAGTCGAATGTCGATATCGCACGATCACGGCTTCGACAAATGAACGCTCTGACTGCGTCAAAGTGTGACCTTATTTGTTATTTGAGGGTTCGGTTTGTGGAAGATTGATTGGAGGAAAATGTTTGTAATCTTTGACTTTTCATTTGAACCCCATTCATGTACGATGTTGCAAAATTCAGCAAAATGTGTGGTTGAAAATACAGTGTATATAGCTCAGGTTGACGGCTGGTATTTTAATTACTTTTAATTGCCAGCGCCACATGCATGCATCAGTCATTCGCAACCTGTTCCAGAGACGTATGCGATCCTCAGCACGATTAGACTATGAGTTTGTGTGACTGGGCGTGACGTCAGCCGCGCCCTGACGTCACCGCCTTGGCGGCCATCATCAATGACGAGTGGGCTATATACTCTCGACCTCCGTTTTTGCATGCGTTTGCAAAGCTCCCCCGCTGTAAAATGTTCTCCTGTGATCAGAATCTAAACAGCTCTTTAAAATAATAATAATTGCGAACGAATTTCATTTTAGCTCGATCAACATTAACAGACAGTAACGACAATGGCGCACCTGATTCTCTGGAACTGGCCATAAAACGAGCGATTTTTATGTGTGGAACACGGAAAAGGGGGGGCACTTATGGTCTCAGGTGGATCGATGCGTTCGTTCTAAGCTTGCCACATGGCGTTCAATTTTTTGGCGCTGCACGTCCTATAGGGTCAGGCGTCGACGCGAGGCTAGCTCTTCCTTACTGCCTAGTTGCCGGTGACGTGATGTCGACGTGATGGTGCAGCGGTGGGAGGGGGTGAGACATGACGTCACCGTAACGCGTGCGCGAGTGCTGCACAAAAGCTCTCCCCCTGCCCTCCTCTCCCTCCCTTTCCGAGGCATAACTGCTGTGGCTGCAAAACCAGGTATCAGTTGGCAGTGTGGCAAGATCACGCCGTTCTTGATATTTTTTTCTTTGCATAATACTTTGGATTAGGGTGCGTTTTACAATTACAATATGTACCCACAAGCAACCCCGGAATGGGGCCTATGGCGGGGGTCGAACGACCAGTTGTATCTGAGATATTTGCTAAGGAAGTCCAGAACTAGAACTAAAACCCCCAGGAGGCGACCTGGTAATTTTGTCTAGCCCAGACTTAGTATAAGCTATCTAGGTAGGGATCTTTAACGTGTACCTGACATCGTACAGGCACGGCTCCCACGGCTTTACTTCCATTCCGATGGAAGGCGCGTTAAGGAATTTCTCTCGCCCGAAAAATTCCGAAGGTGTCGGCCGGAATCGAAACCGCGATCACCGGTTTTTGAGGCGAACCTCTCAACCATTTCTTGCGCAATTGTTTTATCAATGGCTTTCCAAGCAGTCGAAATGCAAATGGCGTCCCCTAAAAAAAAATTATATTCCTCGCTCTCTTAGTGTTTTAATATATGTTTGATAGTTTTGCTTAAAATGGAGTTTCTGCATAGTCTACTTCTAAAATTTAGTTGCAAGAAATAGAATCAGAACGGTGAGTTTATTAACCTGGGATCCGTCGATTGGTTCATTAGGCCCGTGAACCGAGAACAAAAATTTATTTTTCTTGGTCTCAGGCACATTGTACAGTATTTGAAATTTTATTAATTATTCTGGTAGCATTATTCTACGTATAACATTATTTTTTTTTTAGAGAAAAAATTAGCACCGTCGAAAATAATGTACCACGAATTGCGGTATTTTTTAAAATAAACTCCCCGTGGCCACTGATCGTGAATTGTGGAGAAGGCCATTTCGAAATTGAATCCGGCAACACTGGACAGGTTATACCACCTGCAAGCAAATACCAATAGCAATTCGTGAACACCTCAGCAGAAAACCGGTTGGTTACCTGGGCACGTTTTGAACGTGGGCAATTTGGAAAAGGGGTGAGAGATGTGGCCTGGCGGTGGCCGCCCAATTTGACCCGGCTGCCAAACACTGCGTGACGACACACTTTCACGTTCCCTTTTGTTGACGTTTTCGTTTTGCAAATTTATTGGCGGCCAAACTATATTGTACGGCTTTATCGCGTATGCGTGCGTGTACACACAACATCGGACGTGGACTTTGTAGGACGGGTGCCATGAGGAAAAAAAAAGTCAATAAGAATTTGATAAAGAGGAACTTGATTTATTGATGCGGGACATGGTTTCTGATTACGATGGTATCTGGCGGCTTGTCATGCGCTGATGCTCGGGGTCAACTTTATGTGAGTTTTTAAATTTGCGAAGGAAATTATTTCTATTAGTGAGCAATTATATATATGCACTATTCTCGTAGAACATCTTTCAAATATTTTTGTTCCAATTTATATTATAATTAACAAATTTTCAAAACGCGATAAAAATACTCAAACCCATATTTTGCAACAGAAAAATAAATTACCAGATTCTGATTCGTCGAAAACTTACACCCACTTTGAGAACATTTCCACGAAAAATATTGGGTCATTCGTGGAAACTATTTGTTATAGGGGTGACATTGTTCGATGATATTCGTTTCGGCATTGTCATTGTGATATGCGAGGGCCAATCAACAACGGAAACGTACTCGGTTTTTGTTAGACCCCAAACAAAATGACATTTCCATGGAAAAAATTAACCCAAACATAACTACATCCCCCACCACTTCCCCTTCCCTAATTCGTTCGAAAATTTAGACCGCGTCACACTGTTCAGTTAAATATTTGTAGTTATTCCTTTTGTTTTTGTTTCTTTGCGCTCTTAAATCTTGACATTTTTTTATTTTAAGACCACACACAAGTACTTCTTGAGAAGGAAAATTCGATAGCGGAAAAGCGTCTAGCCTTGAACAGTTGAGAAAGGGGATCAGCAGGGTGTAGTACGTCGTCAGCGTTTCGCCGCCAGAGGGCGCAGTCGATCTCGTTGCGTTGGTTCTCTCGTGTGTGTGTTTGGTGTCGTCATCAGCGAACGGCCATTTGCCATTCCGATCGTGGATCAACGCGCTGCGTCTGTACGCGATCTATGCGTTTGCGAGTCGGGTTTTTTGAGTAGTCGCCGCGGCCGGCGCGAATGAATTTTTCCTCCGTCAGAGAAAAATGACGTCGTACCGTGGCTAGTCTAGAACCGCCCTGCTACAGTCGGGACAGGGAATATAAATATCCCGCTACGAATTGTTGAAATCGAAATTGTGCGCGAGAAGAGGAACTCGAAATTTGATTAAAAACCTTTCGTCGTTAGTGGATTTACGTAGAGAACTGTCGTGGGAGGTTTTTTTTCTCGGTGTTCTTCGTGTGTTTGTGCGCGTGTTGTGACAACTCCGCAAATTTCGGAAATCTGCCGGCGAATGTGAGAGGTGACGCCGACGACTCCGATCGACTGATTTCCGGGCTTCTTTAACCAACCACTCGCGATTTCGGATAATTTTAACCCCGCGTTAAACGTAAGATTCAATCTGAAATTTCGGATAATTTGTTGCTTTCGTAATCAATTTCAAGTTCTGCGTGGGCGTTACAACCTCGAAAACTGAATTCTTGTTAAGGATCCTCTCATTTGGATATTAGTTTGAAAATTCGTTGTTCCATTGGTTTTCAGGTGTTCTTCGCCATTCGGATACTAATCGTTACTGGGTGCGTTCTGAAAACATAGAAATAACTACCGGCCTCCCAGTGTTATTTGTTTAAAGAAGACGGACGAGTTTCAGTGTGAGTACATTGGATTCAGTACTGGGAAAGATAAAGGATAGATTCCCGAAAATTCAGTCCGCGGTGTCACCTCGATTCTGATGGTCAAAATGTCGGTTCTACATCGGGGCCAGCGGCAGCACTGCTATTTGTGCGATCTCCCGCGTACGCCCTGGGCCATGCTGCACGATTTTTCCGAGCCGGTGTGCCGGGGCTGCGTCAACTACGAGGGGGCCGACCGCATCGAGATGGTGCTGGAGAGCGCGCGCCAGATGAAGCGGGCCCACGGCTTCCAGGACAGTCGACAGATGCTGAAACCGGCCCCGGGGGCCCGTAACAACGGCGGCGGTGGAGGCACCAATCCCCACGAGGCCCAGAACGGATCGGCCGGGGGCGGCGGCGGTGGTGGTGGTCACGGTGACGGCGGCCCCGTCATGCCGCCCACTGTCCCGCGCGCCGGTCTGCCCGGTCCGGCGGTGTCCATCGAGCGGTACCCGATGCCGGATCTCCGTGCCCGCGTCGCACTGGATAGTGGCGCCACTTCGCGACCGGTCAACAGCGGTCCCGGTTACCACCGAGTGGGTCCGCCAGACCATCACCGGTCCTCCGCCGACCACCCGTCCGACCATCCGCCCCACGCAGAATTAGGCAGCCGCGGCAGTCCGTTGGGGCTCAACGCTGCGGCTCTGGCCCGCGGCGTATTCGGCATGAGCCACGGCCACCCCGTGAACGCGCCACCGCCGCCCTCCTCCCACGGAGGTCGACCCAGCTCCCTGCCCTCGTCCGGCCAACCGCCCCAGCAGCAACAGCAGCAGCAACAACAACAGCCGACATCGCTCAAGCGTCCAGCCCCGACCAACGGCGACGAAGACGAGGCCGGCTCGTCGTCCAGCCACTCCAGCAACTCTGAGAACGGGCACCACAACGGCGGCCAGCACAACAAGCGGCTGGAGACGGAGCATGGTGGGTTGCTGGGCGGGGGCGGACGACCGCCGCTGACGCGCGGCGAGAGCCTGCCGGCTGCCGGTACCCACTGCGGCCCGTTCGACGTGCGCTATAAGAAGGAGCATGGGATGGTGGGCCGCGTGTTCTCTTTTGATGCGGCCACTAACCCCAAGGTTGCCGGAGGTACGTTGATAATTTCTATTTTTTGGTCGTTTTCAAATTTTGCATCTTATATTTGTTTTACTGGTCGTTGGTGAATTAACATTCTGTAACCCCTCGTAGGAACTGTTTTTCTAATCGCAGCGCCTCGTGCGGAAGAAATCGGCCGGTGATTTCGGCGCTCTTATTTTGCGGCATGTGTCAGATTCGGTAGGCGTTTTTCCATTGAAGGCGAAGGCAGACATTCAAGGTTACGACTACGTACGCCACTTGCATTGCCATGAGAAGATGGTTTCTCTGGCGAACAAAAGATTTGTCACACACGCTCATCGAATAATGAATGGCGACATTGTGTGTGTGTGTGTGCTAAATATTTAAAATTTTGATTGGGGGAATGTGCTGGGAATCAATTTTCGCCCAAAAAGGTTCCCGTTTTTGAATGAAAAAAATGTGGTGTGTGATCTAAATCGAACGTTTCCAATAGGCGTTGTTCACAAATTTCATGTTCTATTTTATTTTACATCGCAAATCATTATTTGGAACAAACACGACTGGTACTTATTAAACACGCAATGTATTTTTAGGATATGTGGTCAAACGTTTGCTCAGTAATAGCATAGTTTTATTTTGAGTTGGTGTTCAAGATATTCCTTTGGTCTTTTTCGGCGTCTATTTCGGCGTCTATTTCGGCGTCTATTTCGGCGATTCTCTTATGCCCTGCACACAGCTCCATCAAGTTTCGAAATATCTTGTGGGAGGAGGGAATCTTATCATAGACTCCATTCCGTCTTAACATTTTAAAAAATATTTATTTTTCTTTAGCAAGAAATTCCGCCCGATCGTTATTAGTTTGCCGCTCGCCATACTTCCAGTCCTGAGCACCACACGACAGCTGCAGTGGCACCAACTAGCTAGGGTTTATTTTTTATTTATTTTTCGTGCAAAAAGACGGCAAATTGGCGAGCGACGATGGAATTCTTGGCAGAACTTCACTACATCGTTTTGCGCCTTTTTGGCCGATGCCGGATAGACCGACCCGTCGTGTCGTAAGTCGTCTGGCCCGGATTTTCAGGTCTCTGTTTCTGATCGAACCGCTGGTAAAAGAAATAACCTAAATCCTCATTGCACTAATCGTTTTTAAAAGATGATTATCTGTTGTGATCAATGGATTGTCTTGATTTCGAATTGGAATTTTGCGGACTAGGCGCCTCCTCCAGCGGCGACAATTGCAACCTTCCAAATGTCGGACTGTGCACCAACTGGTACTACGAGTAAGTTCCATCGTTCCATCGAAAATTCCTTGCACTGAACAAGTATTTGGCGGCCATTTCGTCAAAGTGTTGTGGAATTTTTTCGTCGCTTAGTTATCCGGGGACATCCTGCGTCTGTATATTTACACTCTCGGCCGCTGCCAGATCTATTTTCTGTGTTTTTTTTTGCGAGCCCACTTCCTTCTAGACCTCCGTCCCCAAAATTACCTGATTCTCTCTTTCGAACTCTCGACGTGCCCTGCTGCATCTCTCTCCCACCCCACACCCACCTCCAACATCACCGGTCGACATCTATTTATAGACTTTTGGGGGGTGTCTCGGGATTTTGCCCGTTTTCGTGCCTTTTTGCGCTGCAAGCGCCAGGCGATCATGTATACACATCGCCGGCGCCTATAGGATTGGCTTTAGAGCCGGGACAAATCATCTCGCGCCTTTATTTAGCACACGGGGAGGCAGCACTCTCTTGAAACGGAATTTTGGGGGTCTCCTCTCTCGGGTTTTAGCTGCCGCGGCCATTTTTTTTTGCGACCGCTGCGCAATTTTATGCAAAGTGTTTTTCAAATCGAGGTTTCTCTGTTCTGTTCAGTTTTGGGCGACGTGACTGCTCTTTGCAATAGCGACTGGAAACTCCAAACATTTGTCTTTACAAACGTTTGCATTCAACTGATGTTCACACACCGGACAATCCACTTAGTCCGGGAACAAAATACCAATTACCAAAAATCCCAAAACATTATGGTACCTAAATTTTATAGTTGATATGCAGGTACACAGCAAAGAGCCAACTGATTCTCTGGAACTTCACCAGAGGACATCAAGATTTGTCAAGCGCCTGGAGTGTTCGCCAAGATTAACCAAACAACAGTTTAATTTGGGAGAAGAGACTTGGTTCACATGAGATGAAGAAAGTCTTTGTTTTTTTCTTCTTTATCGACAGGGTCCCATGATAGGATAGGGGATGGGATGACTGGATGAGGACGGCTGGTCTCACTCTCACACCACCTACGAGTTCGTTTGTTCTTGCGTTTATTTCGGTCGGCAAGTGTCGGTTGGTGCGAATGTTGGATGCCGTAGTGGGTAGCCCAATGTAGAGCTTCGGTAAATGCATAGGGTTTCGGGTGTTTTTATTTTTTGCTTTCGTGACCGACAAAGTATCTTGAGTACGCTAATTCGCCTGTGCCTTAAACAGAGCCCCGACACATTTGAAATGACTGCGCTTGATTGTATTTTGTTTTCGACGTGCCACCGAAGTGGGTCAAGTTGTGAACGTAGCCGCGCCATAGATTTTTGCAGGGCTTTAACCTAGATAACTGATAAACCGTGGGTGGCGTCTTGCCTAGTTTGTCTCTCTCCCCCCTCCCCCTTTTTAAAAAAAGTTGCCCAGTTGGTATTGCGTCTGGCTGTGTTGCTCGTCGGTCCCGGGTTCGATCCCAGGCGCGGGCTCTCGAAAATTTCGATCCCGGAGTACTGGAAGTGCTCCTCGCATAGTCGCGATTGCCCGAATTCATATAATACGAATCTGAGTAAATATAGGAAACAGTTTTTGTTCATTTTATGCTAATTTTTTTAATATTGCTTGATACAGGTCGCCACACATCGCGGTAAAAGACAGATTTTGTTATTTCCTTGTTCTGAGCTCATCAAAATTATAATTTCCGTTAATTTAAAGTGGTTCGTTTCGCAGCATTTGGATGACTATGCATTTGTGGTGTTACGAAAAATGCAAGCTCTTTATTTTAGAAATTGTTGGTTGGAATCGTTTTCGCGTTGTGTAATCCTTATGTTTGTTTCCAATGAATTTCCAACAGGAAATACAAAGCGGTTAGTGTTTTCCTGGACGGCGCTGACGAAATGACGTCACAGTCCCCCGATGTTCTTAGCTTTGTGGACTTTGAGGTTCATTAAGTGCCAAGTGGGCAAGTGGCGTGGAAACGTATTAACGAGTGGCGCCTTCGTCTCGTCATTCAAGACGGGGCGAGGCAATGGTGTTTGATGACTTCACTCGTTCGTATTACAGCTTAAAACAAATAGAATCGTTGGTGCTGTTCCTAAGAACAAGACATTTTTGCTCACGAGTGTCTATAAACTGCGAATGTCAATCCGAATTATTTGTGTGGAGCTTAAAATATTGTCTCTGGGCGGTTTCCCTTTGTCTTGTTTCCATTTCCCGATCCATTTTTTGTCACAATTTTTGGACATTTTTGACGTGGCGTGATTTAGTCTTTGATCAGTCGTCAAAAAAAGATTTTTTTTTGTTAAAACAACATTGAAGATCCTAATTTCTCAGTGCGCGAAACTGCAGATATCTGAATCTCAAATTTCACCGTCGTTGAAAATTGCGAACTCGCTATTCAAAATAAAATTGAAATATTAGAAACTGAATATTTTGCAGATATTGCGGATTGTCTCTCCCCTTCCCTCCCTCTTTTTCGGAAACTGCGCATTTCGTATTTATCCACTTGACGTTTCTCCCACGGCGGTGCCTCACACGAACCCCCTCCCACGTCCTACCCCCTTTTCGTTCCGACCAAGGGTGATGATGATGATTCAGTCAAGGATTCGGCGGCTCGTGAATTAATTTCTTAGCGAGGTCCCTTCCACAATGCACAAATTCAGTGAGCCTTATTTTTGGTCAAAAGCCGCTCACCTGTTTTAAACAACCAAGCTTGCAGATTGCCCGAGTGTTGACTACATAACGTGAAAGTCCCAATAATTAACCAATCGTATCGTTTCGCAATTTTCAAATTTCAATTGTCAAAAATAGGCTCCCAGCATATGAATCAGTTGTTGATTTGTTTTGAAATGATTATTTCATGATGAGTTTGTCTCATTAATTTAATTAAGGATGTACCAATGTTTCTGTCTTGAGGCTCTCCCCAAAGGGGGCAACCTAGTACCGAAACATAGGTTGTGATCTTTAAACTGAACCTATCATTGTATAAGAACTTCCGGCTTTACTTCCATTCCAAAGGAAAGCGCGCTTAGAAATTTCTTCTTCCCGAGATAGTCCAGAGTATGGTTTCCCGACGAATCTTCGGCACCCTATGATTGGCTGATTTGGTGACGTTTCGCTTTCGAAGTTGCGAAACGTCACTAAATCAGCCAATCACAGGATGCTGAAGATTTTTCTTCGCGCCGAAGATTCGTCGGGAAACGACACCCACCGGGATTGAACCCAGTCAGTCACAGGCGTTTCAGTTGAACTCGACAACTCTTTATGTATTACACCTCTTCATGAGATCTTTTCCCATTCAGCAAAACGATCTGAATTGCAATGAATGAATGCCAATGAGACAGAAAAATTACACCCTGAAAGCGCATGGGTGATTTTAAATATAGAAAAGAATTAGGTATTTCTGTTTCATTGAGAACAATTTTTCTAAGTGACATCGTGCCTCGTTTCCTGATATGGTGAGCCGCCGCTGGGGGGGGAAATCTCATCCCAAAAGGGTCAGTTTTCCTTCTGTAGTTGGTCTCGCCAGGCGCACAATGGCCGCCCATCTTCCCGCGAAAGAGCCCTGAAAGCCCTCCTCGCCATTCACCTCGGCTCCCGCCCGCTCCCTCCGCTCTTTGCCAAATGCAGCAGCGGCTCTCAGTTTCACGCTCACTGGCTGTTGTAGTAGATTTCAAGGTTGAAATGTAGCGAAAGCCCGCTACTGCGTCGCGCTCCTGCTCGCTCGCGCGCTCTGCGGAACGCGCGTATCCGTCGTGACGTCAGCAACGACGCACCCGCGCGTGTGTATGTGTGGTGGCCTGGCTTCATTCAAAAACGTAACCAAATTGCCGGCCACGTACGAACGTTGTTAGGCCCTCACTTTCTGTAAACCGGCGGCCGGTTTTCCTGGGCCTTTTTCACTGCACTCGTATTTCAGATATGGCGTATTCGTCGTTTCACCTTTCAAGTTGGCGCCTTTATGTTGCTCCATCCGTTAGAGGACTCTAGTTGAAAAGCTTTTGTCTCTTCCTGGTGTTAATTATCATACCTTTGTTGGCGCGTCGATGGCGACCATGGCCAACCAAATAAATTGGATGTTTGGTCATCTGGTGACACTGAAGTCGTTCACCTCTTTGAATTTTTAATAAACCGTTAACCGCACAGATATTTATCTTTGGCACTTGCGGCACCACGTCCGACATCTACTTTCTATAATGACAACCCCAGATTTGCATGTGCTTGTCTCTCCTCCTAAAAGTAAACGTCTCTGTCTCCAATAAAGACATCGGCCACGTCCCATCGATAACTTACTCGAGCAAGCGAGCAAAAAAGCAATTTTACGTTCACCGATGTCCATGTATCCAATACATGGGTCATAAAACCATCAACGCACAGGTGTTGTGTGCGAGTATTGGTCTCTGGTCAGGTACAGTTTCGAATGACCAGCGCAGTCAAAGTGGGCAGGTTGAGTGACCCGATTGACGACATTTTTCTGAAAACCATTGCGTCCTTGAAATAGGATTGCTTCTTTCTGCCAACTGGCCACAAAATCCTAATTGGTTAAGCCGGATATTTCAGTCTCGAAAATAAATTAACCATCACCTCTCCAATATTTTAGTGCAATTTCAATTCTCGCATTATTTTAAATTTTGGAGCAATATTTCAAAGCAAAAGTGCAAATACTGTTTTACGGCATTGTCAAATTTCGTGCGTTGCGTCAGATGACCAGTTCATTTTAATCCCCCTATATATATGAAAAACGTTTTAATTTCAATTCTCCTTTCATATTTCAATATGTTTACGTTGTTGATTTTTCAAATATCCAGTCTCATGCAACTTGGTGGATTTTGCGGTTCGGTGGCCTTTCAAAAACAATGTCAGAAAATTGTTATTCTCTTATCAAATTTCGAGTAAGCTTCAGTAGTGTCCATTCTATTTTAAACTACAGCATGTGCAACTGCACTTGCCACTAAATTCTGCAATGTGCACAAACAACTCATTGTGCTTTGCGCCGAGCTGCAAAGCAGTTAAGTGGTGGTGGTGTTGGTGGTGTGGGGAGTCGACAACGCCACCAAATGAGTGTGACCTCGTGCCTAGAGCCAGCTCCCACATCGTCGTAGTCGTCGTCGTTGGTGACGTCATTCCAGCCTACCGGGTGGCAGGGAGAGGAGGTTATAGCCGTTGGCGCGCGCATAGTTCATCGCCGCCGCCACCGCCGCCATTTCACCAACTAACTACTAACCCCCCCCCTCCATATCCCTCCCCTTCTTGCATGCATGCATGCGGACGTGCTGTGCGTGCTTGAGTGCGAGTGCACGCAAGCGAGAAAGAGACGTGCAGAGTTCTCCCCCGACCCCCCTCCTCTTTTTCCACCACCACCGCCACCACCACCCACTTCTGTTGGCGCATGCGCGTCTCGTATTGCGGTGACGCGTCAACCGTTGAACCACCCCATTGACGGCGAACTAGGCAGTGGAATATGAACCCCCAAATTGTTTTTTATGTGTTCGAACACACGAGATGTTTGTCTCCTCCAAAATGGAAATATCGTTTTGCGTTTGTGGTCCCTTCATTTTTCTTTTTTAGATTTGTAGCATATTTCATCAACGTTTTTGAATGAATGAAAAGGAGACATCGTGATTTTTGGGACCACTTTTCTTATTTAAAATTTATTTCCGGCCAGTTCAGGTAACTCTAGTTGCACGAAATTAACTCGGATTTAGCCGTTTCAATTTGCTCTGTTTTCGCTTGACTTTTCTTCTAACTGGTCTAATTAAAAAGAATGTCTGCAAGGAAAGAAAAGGAGTTTTCGTGACGACCGAACTTGGTCACCCTAGTCGAACGGGGGGTGACTAAGTTTGCTTTGCCTCTTCTCTTGTTTTAGGCCTCGGGGTGTTTTATTTCTTCGGGTTTATGGTGTGTGTGTGGGTTGCCGGTGAACTTTGCTGTTTGGCTCGTTCGTCCCACACACACTCCACGACTTGAGTTGGCTGGCAGAACCGGTTTTGACGTTGGTGGCTGGACTTGTGTTAGGGATAGGTTGGCGACGTCAAAGATTGTTGTTGTTTTTGTTGTGCGGTTGCATGCCCAAAAAGAAAGTTTCGCTCGGTTCGGTCACTTGCGCGCGGCCGGTTTGCAACACTCGTGCATGGTCGGGGACAGGTTAATATTATATGGTGATCCCTTATCGGTGTCTCTGAATAATTAAAGGACGCCACAACGTGCCTGCTTCCAGTCAGATTGTCGCAGCACTGGTTTTCAGATACCCTTATGTTTTGTGAGATGTAAATTTCCACTGTACTTGTTTGTTGGCAAGCACAATTTTGTATTTTTGCATTCACTAATTCTAAATATCTCTAAAATAGTTGTCAATTGGCGATCGTTGCGAGGTTAAATCCATTTTAAAGCTTTATTTGGCGTTCATTTAAGAGACTTTGTTTAAGAGATTTTCCAGTTAGTTTCGAAATGGTTTATCGGAAACGCCATATAACTATACCGAGGTCGCTCTAGCTTGACCCCAACTATTTGTTGAGCGTGTAGGGAGCAACTGGGTGTTGGTGGTAGGTTGTGGAAGTGGTGGTCCTCCGAGATTTCATGAGCATGAGCCATCCTCCTGACCCTCCCTCCGGCGCATTGGAGGACCCCCAATGGTGCGAGATGGTCCCGCTCTCAACGTGGATCGATCGTGGGCGGACATGTTGAAACCGGGTCGCGCCTTTGATTTGACCCTCACCCCTTGGACGAGCCACCCCTCTCCAACCACTGGCAACATTGAGCCCCCTCTCACACCCAGACATGACGCCATACATCCACTGATTCTCTGGCGTGACGAGTCTTGTTTCTCATTGGTCGAAACACTGGCTCGCCCTTGTCCGCTTCTGGCTATTTCGTTAATCGGACACATTCTAAGTTAGCGGCGGTGCAGATGGCGGCTCGTCCTCTGCTAATCGGTTGGGGTCGACTGGCATGTTTCTCCTACAACCAGATGTGCGTACGTATCTGCTGTATATGGAATAATTTATATAACATTTTTGTTATTCATTCTACTTGCGTTTCTCTTGGTTAAAATTGCGTCGGCTGTAACGCAAACTATCCTTGTGAGTTGCCCTAATTTTGATTCCAGGTGGATCTTACTCGAGAGTGTGTCCATGGCCCAATTCGCCCAATTGTGCGCCATTGATTTTGTTGATAGCGGGGAAAACAACATTTTCGCAAACTCTCCAGTGACGCAACTGTTCAAAATTAGTAACGTGTGTCTGAAAAATTCGAATGTTTTAAGGTAGATTGTTTCGATTGCTATATGTACTCTGTATTAGCGTGTCGGATGGCGCTAGTGTCTGGTTGAGCGCTTCCAATTTATATTATTATATCGATAGGTTATACCTATCGCCACCAACCGGCAAAGCGGTAAATAGTCCAAAGTTTGTTCATTAGGGTGGCGGGCAAGGTAAACAGTTGGTACGCTTTCCCTCCGACTGCGGCGCCATCGCCATATGGCATCGATATTGACAAGAGTGTGGACCTCTCGGAACACACGCCACATTGAGTGCTAATGTGAAATGCTGTTCCCCTGTCCTCCCTTGTCATAATTTGGAAAAGTGGGCGTCGTGCCAACCAGAACGACGGCACAAACGCGTGCACCCAGTGTCATCGAAAGCGACTGTGCACCTACCTTTCCCCCAATCCACCTGTCATTTCCACCTTGCTCCACCGCCGCCACCCTTCCTTGCATGCATGACTCGTTTCCATGAGCCTGCGTCTGTCTGCGTGACGATGACGTTGTTGCATGTGGCCGGGCACCTGACAGACTGGAGTGTCAACTCTCCCGTCCCTCCCTATACCACCCAGTCCTCGTCAATTGGTAACACTGTTGGCTGGCTGTTCATTTTTATCGCCGAGGACTCGCTATAAATAGGAATTGGTTTCCCCAAATTGGGAGTTCCTAAATTTTTTTGGTATTTTTCAGATAAGTTGGGTTTGCTCAAAAGTTTCGTGTTACGAGCGTTTATTAAAAAAGCTGTTTAAGCAGATATTCAAAAACTCAGTTGAAATTCACAGGCATGAATAGCGAGTTACGCGAGCTCGCTGTTCCTTCCGGTTTTGACTGTTGTCCAAAGTCCTTTGTGAGCGACAAGGAAGTGCGAGCTTGAATAAGGATGTACGAATAATTAGCCAAGTTGCAAAGTCCATTTCTGGCGCTTCGAGTATTTGTAGATTCAAATCAAGGTAGTCACGGTCCGTACATTTTTGGACGAATCGAGTTTGATAAAGAAAATTTTAGATTGATTTGGCTCGTATTTAAATCTTGTGACCAGGGCCCACATTTTGGTCTTATCAAATTTGATTTTGAGAATCAGATTTGAAAGAGCAAAATGCACCACCAGAGGCCATATTTTCGTCTTTCAAATTTGATTCTCATCCCCATATTACGTCATCTGCGCTTGCGCATAATACAGAATAAGTGGAATTGGGGATTGTGCGCATGCGCAGAGGACGTAATCTGAGTATGAGAATCAGATTTGAAAGACGAAAATGCACCTCCTGATTGAAGTTCCTGAATGATGATAACGTCACTGATCAAGATTCGTGACTGTAAAAGTATCGGATCCAACATTCGTAGTAGGGGGGTGGGGGAGGGGAATATCCTCATTAGTTTGCAAACACCTGTGGTGTCAGAATATTCTTTATTTGTAGTTCCTCGGTTCTGAATAATGCTGGGGGTGTGAGTAGGAGGGCTGTACTTTTCGTTGAACCAGATTGGATCTGCACGATTTCGTAGAGGCGTCAAGAGACAGAGCCGGAGTGGAGTGGTGCGGAGTATACCTAGCTTGCATTTTTGTGTTTGTTTGACAAAAAAAAATGCTGGACTTCCACCAGCAACAGGCACAACAAAGGGGATTGATTGTACAACTGCGTTGGTGTAGTACTGATCGCATGTCACCAGATTGACAACTTGTTCTTTGTTGGGAGTCTCATGGCGACGCACGCGAGCCAAAATAACCGGGGTTGTGTGATGGTGGTGGTGGTGACGACGACGACGGTGACCCCCCTGTCTCACTCTGTCCCCATTCTCACCCGCATCGCCCTGTTTCCAACCATTTCCGCGTCAGGATGCGTCGTCGTTCCCGGTTCTGCTGGTGTCATTTGTTGTCCTCCCTCCCCTCACTCCATGCAGTTTGTTTTGTTTGCGCACTCGGTGACTGAAGGTTCAGACAATTGGTGACAGAGGTCGGTGTACATTGCAAATCGGGACGACTCTGTTTCAGATTTTGTCCCTAGAATTGTCCGCTTGGCTCGGCTGCCCCCGTTTGGTTTTCATTAGACGTAACCCCTTTGCTCGTTTCTCGAACGGGTTATTAATTACCAAACAAATGGAATCTTTCCAGCAGTTTTAATTGCGAATTTACGGTGTTGATCACAACGGAAACGGGTTTCCCCTCTTCGTTTATTTCTGGCGAGCAGCGTCATCCGTCATCGAACAAGTTTTTTGGTCAATTGCCAAAGTCCTGGGACTCCATAGCAGTCGGCTGGCCACTACCATATATCGAAGCTCCTTTTCCATATCGATGGTTTCATTGGTTTTGACGGTGGAAAACTATCGATACGTCTGGTGACAGGCGTTACTATTTTCGGTATCTGGTTAGGATCACCTCGAGGAGTATCAAATGGTGGTGTGAAGCCAACTTTTTTTTTTTTGGCAACTTCATTTTGGCAATAATACCCGAATGTGTTGCGTGCATTTTTGGCGAAATCGCGCGATGTTGCCTAACTATCTTCTATTTTGGAGGCGCTCAAATGTGTCTTTTCCAATTCGGCGAAGTAAATGCCGAAGTTTTAACAAACCGTAAAATGTAGATTTTCTTACGCAAACATTGGGTGGTCAATTGGATTTTCTTTTTGAAGAAACATAACCACATTTGCCCATCTTGTCATGCGGCTATCGGATTTAAAATAATGAAATTTGACACATTTGGGGGGTTGGATTAAAAAATATGAAACCAAATAATGAATTTAAATCAAACAAAGAGCTTAGCCGGATAAGTTTAACTCGAGTTTCGTTCGGCGAGTGCGAATTTTTATTTTAACCACTCCATAAATGCAAAATCGAGACATTGTTCAAAAATCAAAATTCCAAAACCTCGATGAAGCACGTAAGCTTGCCAATTTTTTTTTCAAAATAACCTCCAGGATTGATCACTCAGTCTACCAGGCGGGCGTCTCGTCTAGTCGCCGCCAGGGGACGCTGGCGCGAGGCCACGTACCACGCCCCTGCGTGTATTTATATTACACTGTTGTCGTGCATGCGTGGAATTTTAATGCCTCTTTGTTTGCTGGCTGCATAGCCAGCCCCTTCGCCACGTTCACTTTGGGGGATGAGGAGGAGGAGTGCTTGTTGTGTTAAGGTGGTGGTGGTTGCTGGCCCGGGGTGGTGTGAAGTTTGGGCACTATGACCCCCGCGCCTTTCGCGTCCCCTGACGAGATATGGGGAGCAGTGCGCGTCTTAGGAAACGATGTTGCTAAGGGTGGTGGTGGTGTGATGGTGTGACAGGGAGTTATTTTTGCTTTTTTGATCTTTGTCCGTCTCTGGATGTGATGCCCGTGTGCTGGAAAGTAATGTGGGTGGTGTTGAGGGTTGCTCGGATTAGCTGAGCCCCGTTGCCGTCGTCCGATATAGCTTTTTTCCGCACGCTTGCCTCGATTTGTGTACAATGTATATTGCTTAGAGCAAGCAAAACGAAAATATATAACAAAGAAATGGCGCAGTTGCGCTCGTTCTGGTCGAGTGTCGATGTTGGTGAGCTATCGATTGATGGTGCACGATATATATGGGTCGATCTTGTCGGATTTTATTTCTGAAAAATATCTCGACTAAAGCGGACTGTCCCCAAGATAAATATTGCATCTCGAGATGCAATCATTTTCAAATGACAACTTAAATTATTTCAGAATTATTCGTGGCAATAGTCTAGACGTGTGGACACACTATCGATATTTTACTATCGTACATGTAACTAGTACACAGGGGCAACCGAACACCGGCCGACGTCAGCAAGAGAGCAGGCTGGGCACCCGGGGAGACATTCCTCTTGAGCTGGTCTCCTCGTAAAAACCGGGGGCCCCCAGCCACAAGCCAGCCAAGGAGAGATAGGCGAGGCGGGTGACGTAGGGTCAAAACCTCTCTTGATGAAACAACACTCTGCTCCCTCTAGTACGACCCTCTAGTTGCAGCCAAGCACGACTTGCAAAAAAGGAGGAACACAGGCTAGCTTGCATGTTGCATGCATTGCTTGCCTTATCCTTCCAGATCGTGCCGAGTTGCGAGCATTCGAGATAGGCCCGGGGAGTCTGCGTGCTGTGACGTCACACGTTGAAGGCCTCCTCCCCATCATCACCCGCCATTTCCTCGGCTAGCGCCATTGCGATTACGCGCGTGCACGTTTTCTGGTTGTCGGCGGCGTTTGTTGACGTTGAGCGGTTGGGACGATTCCATTTTTGCTTAGGCGGGGGCGTTGTAAAATGGAAATGGTGGTTGCAGGAATGCGGAGCAGACTGGCGCTCGTTCTGGCGCGCGCGCGTGGTTCTGTGTCGTCATCGGCGGTGCGTGTGGCTGCGACGGCGACCGCACACGTCATTGCGTGGAGCGCTACTTTTCCGCTCGTCGAGAGCCGCTCCGCACGAACGTTTCGGTCGTGCGCCACGCAGCCTTGCGTGGTGGTGCGATGGGCGATAACGAAACGCGCCAATGAGCTTGGCAACCGTGACGTCACTCTCGGTTTTTCTTATCTCCTTTTTCGCGCCACCCACCCACTTACGATCGCCCCATGACATTCCCCCTCCCCTGCTTCCCTCACTGGACGAAGTGGAGCTTGTCGCCTACAACGAGTCCAAACTTTCGTTTTGTTTGTGTGTGTGATTTTCACCAGTTGGCACCTTTGCACTCCAGAATGTATTTTTGAAAGTTAGCAAAATGTGTTGAGTGATATGATGTTGATGGCACTCCAGTGCACATCTTTTTTCTGGGAATCATGTATATACTTTTAAGAGATACCTCTCGACCCTTGATTATCATTTGTTGGTGGGTTCTAGTTAGTGATGTCATGTTTCTCCATTGCTGTAGAACCAATGCAGTTTGTGCACGTGCTGTGACGCCGACTGGGTTTTAACTATTTGTCAAGTTTGATTCCAAAAGCCGTGATCAACAAGATGTCAACAGCGTGAGATATGGTTTTCTGGTATTTGCGGCTCAGCTGATATCCTAATCGAACTCAAAGTTCAGCTGACATTCTCAACCAACTTGAGGTCAACTGATATCCTCAAATCGGTGTTGAGTGGCCTGAGGTTGCTCCGGTCATATTGGAACTTGTGGTCGTCGAAGATATTTTGCGTGACAAATGAACTGTCTTGTTGTCCCTGCAATTTCTTTTGCCGCAGAGCTACTCAGACTTCTCAGTTATGTTTGTTTTTCTTTTGTTCAAAAATTACAATAGCCAGTGGAACGTCCAGCCTACAGATTATTAGCTAATTGAGCAGAACGGGTTGCGAGCCGCAATTTCCGAACTCAATAATGGCTATTGTGTTCTCAAAGTCGAACTGACTCCACCGCCACAGAAACGTTTGCCTTCACCGGAGCAGAGATTTTCACTATCACTTCGAGATTCTCATCCATTATCAGAGAATTATAATCTCGATTTCTTTAGTGGCCCCTATAAATAGAACTCTATTAGCGTATATGCCCTACGGGTTGAAAAGGCGGGGAACCTGACGTCACTTGACTTTGTGCGACTTGGCCTGCGAAGATATAATGGGTGTTGATCACGCAATTTTTGCGCAGTGATGAATTGGGGTTTCGGGTGGGTGGGGGGGCATACAATGGGGCAAGCCATTTTGGGGTTTACCCCTTTGGAAGGCCGACCAACAAAGCGGCAGAGCCGAAAATTGCTTTCCCCGCGATCAACCTAGAAATTACGCCCGTGCCGGTTATGCTTGGCACTTTCACTGTTAGACGTTGCCCATAGTCTCACAGCGCCTCTAACGGCATTCTTTGTCACTTCAACTACATGTATAATGACTGATTGGTTGGCTTATTCTTTTTAAAGAATGACCTTTAAATATTTTAATAAGCTCCCCCATAAAGTGTTATGAAATTTGGAAGAAACAAACACCTTTGGAAGATACAATTTCGGTTTTATGCCTCAAAATGTTTCTTTAATTAAACCAGCTTGCTCCATAGATTGCGGCGCCCACTGGCGGCCTGTGAGTGAAACTGTCGCGGAAACTGGCTGGCGTTTGACGTGACGAGCCGATGGTGTTGCTGACGAGAGAATGCTAACGCAGCTAACAGCGCCATCTAGTGGAAGTGCAGAACGCGAGAACGCATATACATTATTAGATCAAGTGTTGAGTGTGTTGTCCACATCTGTCAGCATTTGCATTCGTGCTAGGCCTTTGGGGGTGCGTGTTCTGGTGTGTGCCCAAATGTTGCCAGTCGTGCAATCAAATAGTTATTTTGTCTGTCGTGTGGCGTAGGTTGTTGTCGATCGATGTAAAACGTGACTTAGTTTACAAACGCCGCCCCCCTTTCTCGACCCTTTTGTTCTTATTATGCGGTTGGTCTTTGCCTTTACGTAGATAGCTAACGCGTTGGTTTTGTTGAGAACCTATTTCACGGTCACACGTATCTTTCAGTCTCATAAATTTGAAACGGGTGGATGGTGGCCACGTCAGCGTCACGTCATCTGTTGTCCTCTGCCAACGTTTGGACCAGTTCGAGATTGTTTTCGAAAAATGTCTTTACAACTTTGGAGACATCATTTTGGATTTTCCGCTTGTCTGCCTGCTTGCCAGTTTGGAGATCAATCGTGATCGATAATGATTACGAAATATCTTTTTTTTTCTTCATAAAAGGCACAAACCGAAAATAAAATTTTATTCATTCTGGATAGATTTGACATTTTTTATCCATGAAAATGTCTTCAGTGACTCGATTTAACTTGTGCAGACTGAACATGTCCTTTATCTCCATACACGTCAAAGTCCAAAGTACTTGCACCTAAAATAGTAGTGCAAAAAAGCGGAATTGCGTAGTAGAAAATCCATACTTAGCCTCCCGTATCGAACACGGCTGATCAGTGTGTGTGCTATATTTATTTCATTTGAAGGTTAGTTTTCTGTGTTTTTTTCTTCTTCTCCCCCACATCCATATTTTTTTTAAAAAGGAGCAATCAACAACCAAATGTGTGCACTGGAGCGATCAGTTCTTGCACACTAATGACGTCACGAGTGGCGCGCGTAAAATTGTGTGGCCTGTGAAGTGAGTGGTTCCGGGCGAGCGAGCTCGACGACGCCGCCACCGCCGCCTATTGGGCGAGTGACACGCTTGACCACTGGAGCGCCACTTGGCGGAAAAAATTGGAAGCGGGAGAGTTCGACCGTGCGTGCCAAAGCCGGGCATTTGTGGAGCCGTTTTCTTTTTCTTTTCTACTTTTCTTCGTATTTTTCTTTTGATCACGCACGAGTAGACACACGCACGACTCGCGCACAAAAAAAGGGAAACACGGTTATATTGTCTTTCTGTGAGGGGAGGGGGAGGGGGAGGGAGGAGGGTGGCGGGAAAATAGCAACGGCGGGAATAAAATTGCCGAGAAAAGTGAAACTGGAGGAAAAGTGTTCGTCCTTGACCGAATGCAGAGTCTGGTTTATTATTCTGTGGGAGAACGAGAGAGATAACAGAAGAAATAAAATGTATGTTAAAACGTTGTTGTTATGACGTGCTTCTCCATCCGTGAACATGGGGTGCATGGCCAACGAGGTTTCAAGATCTAGAGTGCGCAAGTTCTACCCGAAAGCAATGAGATTAGTTAAAGAACTGCGGTGCCATTTATTGTGGTTGTTAATAATGGTGCCATGTAACGCCACCTTGCGGGAGAAAACATGGGGTGGCGTCGTAGAATGTAGATAAATTGGTGGTCTCAAGATATTGGAACAATCTTAGTCATTTTAGTACAGTAGTTTTAGAAAGAGGGTAAGGTGTCTTTTTAGAGTGTGAGTTTCGTTATTCAAGATGCCGCAAGATTCTGCAGGTTTGAACCGGAAAGCATCCTTAAAATTGAGGTTCCATTATTTACGGTGTGTTCCGTTTCTTTTTCGCACGCGTTTTTCGAATGACCATGATACGCTTTAAGAATCCCTAATTTTTTGCTGCGTTAGTCGGAAGTTTTGTTGGCGACTGGCACGCTTGCGTGCGTCAGGGGATGGGGGAGGGGATAAGTCATCCGCATTGCATTGTATGAGCGTATTTTTGGGGGGTGCGTTTCAGACGCCACTACAAAAACAAAAACAAAATGCGGAATGGGAGGGGGTGGGGGCAGTGCAGTCGGGCGACTAGTCACCTCCTCCTCATCGGATCTTCCTCCGCTATGCGACCGCGTTTTATGTCTTATTCATTTCATGTCATTGAGACCACTAACTTGAATGGCAATGATGTTTTATGCAGACAACTATCTGTGATTTTTTTATTGACTCCAGATTCAACTAGGCATCTATATCGCGAACTTTTCCACAAATAGAAAATGACAGGTGACACACCTCAAACTGACTTCATGTAACGAGCGTTTTGCGTGTGGTTTGCAAACGTTTACGTGAGAAAAATGGGGTGAGCTTCGTTGTTTGGAGACAGATCTAAGCTTTGTGTACCAGCTGAAAGATCCATTAATCAAGTTGCGTGCTTTGGTTAACGAGGTGTTGCGCCAGATAGACTTTTGTTTGAGCCTGTGGGAATGGGTGACTGTTTGCGACCTTAATGCACACACCTGTACCACACAGAACTGACAGGTCCACAATACCACGTATGAGTATATTTACACCAACACCACCGATTTCTATTTGGCGATATGTAGACTAAAGTCTGCTGTCTGCTTGTTATCCACACCTTTAACCGGATGTTGTTGTTTTCTTGCAGGATTTCACGGCCTCAGCAACGGTCTCAACTGCGCCATGTCGCCAATGAGTCGCAACCCCACCTCCGTCAGCGCCAACAACAGCAACAACGCCGGCCCCAGCGTCGCTCAGCACGCCTCCGATGGCTGCGCCCCGTCCAACTCGCCCATGGCCGCCCTCATCTCGGTCGCGGACAACCTGTCGTCCGGCTCTCCACGCAGCGCGTCAGGCGGCGGCAACACCAACAACGAGGTCGGCAACGGCGCCCGCACTCCCGGCCAGCGACACTCGCCACCGCAACTGGGCCCGCAACAGCAGCAGCAGCAACCGTCGTCCAGCGGCAGTGGCCGGCGCGGCTCGGGCGGCAGCCGCCATATCTCCAGCTCGTCCTCCCAGGGTGCGCTGTCGTCGCAGGTGGGGGGCGGTGCCACCGTCACCTGCACTTCGTCGGTGGTGAGCGGGGAGGTGGGCGGCGAGGGTGGCGGCGTGGCCCCGCCACTTCACGCCGGCATCAGCAGCACCGAGGGCGCCGCGTCTGGCACGCCCCTCAAGTGTACTCTGTGCCAGGAACGACTGGAGGACACACACTTCGTGCAGTGCCCATCCATCCCGCAGCACAAGTTCTGCTTCCCCTGCTCGCGCGACAGCATCAAGCGACAGGGGGCCGGCGCCGAGGTCTACTGTCCGAGCGGCGAGAAGTGCCCACTGGTCGGCTCCAACGTGCCCTGGGCCTTCATGCAGGGCGAGATTGCCACCATCCTGGGTGAAGAGCTCAAAATCAAGAAGGAACGCGAGACCTAGAAAGACCCGCCCGGCTTTGCCCGATTCGTCGACAACGCTACACACGACTGTCTTGACGACACCACCACACAACCCCATAGGTCAATCTCAAGACCGCCAATTGGAAGTCGTTTTTTTGCGCGGTGATATGGCGTTCATCTTGATGACGTCACACACATACACACGCGTGAAAGCGATTGGTTTTTAGCCCCGCCCACCACGCTGCACGTGCGTGCAAATTGGCCAATCCTGGCACATGGCGCGCGCGCGGGGGGGCGAGCCTTTTTCTCGTCTCGACGACGGCCGATGTTGAAGATGATGTTTTGGAGAATGACGACGACGAAGACGTCATTTCCGGTGGGCCAAGTGGCGCCACCACGGCTAGTTTGACGGAACGGGGGTTCTCCGGCCCGGCAATCCGTCTGCGGGCTTTTGTGTACAGTGACTGGGGTGGTCAAGAGTGGTGAGGCGCCAGCAGCGCCCCCGTTCACCGACGTGACGTCACTATCTACCGCCACGCTCCTGGGGGCTTGGTTGAGCGTGTCTGGACGTGCCTAGCGCACCGCCCGTTGACTCGGGTCACTTCCTTAAGGAGGTTGACCGTTGTTTCCGTCTGCGAATGAGGAGAAGAAATGATGAGAGGGATGTGAATTCTAGATGGCGGCGTCCACCACCGCCACTCTTAGTTCAGCCAGCGATCGCCAGTTGGCGCGCCGGTGGTTAATTTTTCGGCGCCTGTAGTCAATCGGTATATCTATCGTACAGCGCATTCTTTTCTCGATTCACAAATATCCTCCACGCGTCCACCTAGAATGACCCCCCCGTTCACCTTTCTCTTAAAAAGATAAACCCCCTTATCACCCACCAACCCCTCGGCCAATCACAATTCCCTTGTCTAAATGCCGCCTGCTTACTCATAGCGCGCCAGTGATATCTATGTTTACGTAATCAAATCTTTTTGAAACACGGGAAGCCCAACTTCAACTTCTACTCTTGAGGAATTTATCCATTCATTAATGATATTAGTTACGTTGGGGGATCTTCTAGGCAAACAGAAAACCACTCTTGTGTAGTAATAAATGAGAGCTAGGGGAGGGAGGGGATAGTTATTAATAAGTCGGCGGTAGTTGTTGTTCATTGTGTAGTGTACATGTGTATGTATCTTACGGCGAGAATTAGTAAATCGCGGTGCCCTTGTGTAGTTTCTCATTTTCTATTCGTGTATTTCAAATACCGTCCCATTTTCTCTGGACTTGACAGTCGGGTTATACTGCTGTAGAATGGTGCGGCCCCACTTTTCCTGTATTTGATTTGTAATATTTGTTTTTTTCGCCGAAGAGCAAACATCCCACATTGTTCTAATCTTGAGTTGAATCGGTTGTTGCATTGTAGGACATCCCTTTTATCCCTCCTTCCCTCAAAAATTCGTCACATCAACCTTTCAGTAATCGCTCGTCCGTCAGGGAAAGGTCGTTCGTTGCCTCTTAAAAAATATTCAATTTCCTTTTTTCGATTCTGAAATTATGAAAGAACATTTTTGAAGATTTCAATAAAAATTCTAAGCCGTTATCGGTGTTTGCTTTTTCAATTGTTTGCATTAAGAAGATAGTCTCTCGTCGCCACTTCAACTCCACTTAATTTTTTTGACAGTTATTCTCCATACTATAAATCAAATTGTTAAGATTTGTGTTTGGTAACCAGGTAATGCCTCTCTGAACGGTTTTTGGCGATCATTTTGGTACCTCCCTTCATTCTATTTAGCAAAACTAATCCACGACAACGTAGACAAAACGTTCATATATTAAAATGTATCCGATTCAACTTACGATTAGAATAAATTGTTTCAAAGGCATGAATATATTTATTTAAAAAGATACGGTATGGAATACAGTGTACACTATTGTTATGGATCGAGATTGTTTAAAAACGAAAATAGTATAATAGTTTAAATCGGAAATGGACGTATTGTAGTTTCAATTTTTAAAAGTTTCACACAAACGTTTCACATAATATTTTTAGTGAGACTTTGTTTAATTTGTTTAACCTTTTTCTGCGCATTAAAAAATTTAATTATTCAAAAAATAGTTATTTTAAGTTTTTCAATTCCACACCCCAAATTCCACTTTTGGTCCCTCACGTCTATCATGTGCAGTGGATTTGTTTATTTTTTAGCATCGACTTTAAATTGGCGTCATTCATTTTTTGTAAACTTTTTTTTTATGTCGTTACCTTGTTCACATACTTAATATCGTCGATTGTATTAGAAGAGACGTGTTCTCGCAAATTTCAATTTGACAAATATATTTATGTGTGCCGTCAAATGACGCACCGTGCGTACACGTAAAAATTCACACGCACGCCACAGACACATTTGACTCGGCAGCGGTGAAATGTCCTATATATATTTTTTTAATAAATCACGCATTCACATTTCTCCGTATATCTGATCCTCCCCCCGACCGCCCCCCGTTTCCCCTCGGCCAGTATCTCCACCACACATTTATTTTTTATTTAGATTGTATTCGATTCGCGGAGGAATATTTAGAGAGGGGGAAATTACCGTTATTTGTGCTTTTTTCATAACTATGTGTTATAAATATATATACATAAACCGCGTATAGTTCGAGGGGGGATAATATTTTTCCTGAGTTGATTTTTGTGTGTTTGCAACAAAAAGAAAGTGTACAGTTGTATACAGTGTAGAATGTTTGTAGTGTAAAGTGTATTTTTACGTGCGCGGTGACAAAAATTCTGGGGTCGCATTTATTTTTCTTGTTTTGTGTGTTTATTATTTTCATTTTTTTTTTGTTTGTGTATCGCCGTGCCCATTTATGGGGTGCGTACAGTTCCCCTGTGCGCGAATCCCGGAACACATGTGTCCGTGGGGTTATTTTTTTTTTGTAAATACCACGCCAGAGGGCGCGCGTTGTTCGTCGTATATCCTGCTCAAATAGGTGTACAGTGTCAAAAGGTGAATTGTATATTTGTGTGACGCGAAATTTTTCCATCGCCAGTTTGGCTACCCACACTTTAAAAGCGGGCATCTCAAATTTGTGACCCGAATTGTTTCCAACAAAAATTGAAATG